>CM042009.1:79986025-80258525 GCA_023525715.1 Cichorium intybus
ATCGAAGACAAAGAGGACATTTGGTATTGCCCGGATGGTCCAAAAAAGAATTTTACAGTAGCCTGGATGAGAAAAAAGATCATAGATGAAAGTCAAGAAAGGTTTGGAAAAAACAGATGGAGCAAATGGGTCATTAAGAAAATCAATATTCTCGTTTGGAGAGCGTGTAAGGGTAGGCTTGCAGTGAAAACCCTTCTTAACATGATGAAAGTTTGCTCGGGTAATACGAATTGTGCCGTCTGCAATACTCACGAAGAGTCTGTTAACCACACCTTCATTGATTGTTCTTTTCCTAAAGATCTTTGGTGTAAGGTTATGCTGTGGTGGAATCTCACCGAGAAAGAAGTAAACTCGGTGGAGGATGTTCTTGATTGGCTTGAAGGAGAAGGGTCGTCCGGTATAGAGAAAAGGACCTTGGGGGTGATTGGTGCAGGTTCGATTCGATAGCTTCTCTTTGGCAAAACAGGAATGAAGCAACGTTTATGGAGAAGTGTAGATCTATTAAAGACATTTTTATTCTTATCCAAAGGGAGTCGTATCTGTGGATTAATGCTAGAGTGTCCAAAATTAGTGTTGATAGACATGTGTGGCTCTCTTCTCCTAGATTAGCCTTCTCGAAATGTGTGGCTCTCTTCTCCTAGATTAGCCTTCTCTATGGAATGTTGCCTTTCAAAAAAAAAAACAAATATATATATATATATATATATATATATATATATATATATATATATATATATATATATATATATATATATATATATATATATATATATATATATATATATATATATATAAGCAACATGCATTAAAAAAGGGAAAATCCCAGCCAGAAGCTGAGACACCCATAGGAACAAACGTACAACCAAGTTACATATTGAGGGCTATTCTAGGGGAATTCAACCAAAAACTCCTATTAATGTTAACTTTTGACGCTCTACTATCAATCCATAGGAAATTATCACGTTGGATGTGGAAAAAGATCTCCTCCTCCTTTCTTCTATGATCCAAAAACACCGATTCGTTTCTATTGAACCACTGGGCATATAAAGTAGCCACACCAAGGGCGAAGAGGGCCTTCTTCTTCTTTGCATCAATACCTTCCTTCTCTAACCAATCTAACAGATCATCAATAGAGTTCACCTGTTTCTCCTTTAGGTTCCACCATTTAGACACTTTAGACCAAATGTTTTTAGCAAAGGGACATTCCATGAAAATATGGGAAACTGTCTCTAAATCTGATTTGCACACATCGCACAATAAGTTACCAGCATTGACTTGGAGTTTAGCAAGATTTTCCTTCACAGCAACTCTTCCTTTACAAATACGCCAAAAAAGGATTTGTATATGTATATATATATATATATATATATATATATATGTATATATATATATATATATATATGTATATATATATATATATATATATATATATATATATATATATATATATATATATATATATATATATATATATATATATATATATATAGGAGTCCTACTTCTGAATTTTCTCTTCAAAGGGGACTTCGTCAGGGAGACCCAATCGCCACTTTCTTGTTCACCTTGATCATGGAGGGATTAAATTCTGCAATCTCTAAAGCCTCTGAATCTGGATCATACAAAGGCGTAGAAATACGAGAAAATAAAGTTCTACTAACTCACCTTTTTTTGCAGATGATTCTGTTTTCTTAAGCGAATGGTCCATTGAGAATATTCTTAATCTTGTTCGAATCCTTTTTTTCTTTCATAAATCTGCAGGACTTAAAGTGAATCTTGAAAAAAGCTCGCTTTTTGGAATTGGCATAGAGAGAAACTGAGTTCAAGCTATGGCGCTTATTATTGGGTGTAAAGCTGAAGAGATGCCTGCGACATTCCTTGGATTACCGATAGGGATCAATATGAGAACGAAGAAACCATGGAGGATGCTTATAGAGAAGTTTAAGAAAAGACTTAGTAACTGGAAGGTCAAAACTCTCTCGTTTGGAGGAAGACACACGATCGTCAGCAACGTTTTGGGAAGCCTTGGAAATTTTTTGTTCTCTCTTTATAAAGCGCCAAGTGGGATTATTAAAATTCTTGGAGGTCTAAGAAGAAACTTTTTTGGGGAGGGAAGAATCAGAAGAGTCGAATTCCATGGGTTAAATGGGAGGAGGTGATTGCCGACAAAGCAAAAGGAGGCTTGGGTATAGGCTCGTTGGAAGATATGAATAAAGCCCTTCTCGCCAAATGGTATTGGAGATACAAAACTGAAAGGGAAGCCCTATAGGTCCAGATTATCGAGAGTATTCATGGTAAAATTAACTACTTTGATGATAAAGACAAAATCAAAATAGGGCACACATGGAGAAGAATTGTGAAGCAGTGGGAAGACCTTAATGAAGTTAACCTCGACCCAAGGCAAATGATTAAAAGAAAAGTGGGAAATGGAAGGAAGATGAAGTTTTGGACTGACTGGTGGATAGGAGAAAAGCCTTTATTTTTTATGTTTCCTAGGGTATTTAAACTCAAACCTAACAAAAATGCTGTAGTAACTGATAGAGTGAGGACGGATGGTATCGAGTGGGCTTGGAGGAATTCTATAAGAGAAGGGAGGTCTAATGAGGAAATGGAAACTTTATTTTCTCTAATTAGCACAGTGGTTATCGAAGACAAAGAGGACATTTTGTATTGCCCGGATGGTCCAAAAAAGAATTTTACAGTAGCCTGGATGAGAAAAAAGATCATAGATGAAAGTCAAGAAAGGTTTGGAAAAAACAGATGGAGCAAATGGGTCATTAAGAAAATCAATATTCTCGTTTGGAGAGCGTGTAAGGGTAGGCTTGCAGTGAAAACCCTTCTTAACATGATGAAAGTTTGCTCGGGTAATACGAATTGTGCCGTCTGCAATACTCACGAAGAGTCTGTTAACCACACCTTCATTGATTGTTCTTTTCCTAAAGATCTTTGGTGTAAGGTTATGCTGTGGTGGAATCTCACCGAGAAAGAAGTAAACTCGGTGGAGGATGTTCTTGATTGGCTTGAAGGAGAAGGGTCGTCCGGTATAGAGAAAAGGACCTTGGGGGTGATTGGTGCAGGTTCGATTCGATAGCTTCTCTTTGGCAAAACAGGAATGAAGCAACGTTTATGGAGAAGTGTAGATCTGTTAACGACATTTTTATTCTTATCCAAAGGGAGTCGTATATGTGGATTAATGCTAGAGTGTCCAAAATTAGTGTTGATAGAAATGTGTGGCTCTCTTCTCCTAGATTAGCCTTCTCGAAATGTGTGGCTCTCTTCTCCTGGATTAGCCTTCTCTATGGAATGTTGCCTTTTAAAAAAAAAAACAAATATATATATATATATATATATATATATATATATATATATATATATATATATATATATATATATATATATATATATATATATATATATATATATATATATATATATATATATATATATATATATATATATATATATATATATATGTAAGCAACATGCATTAAAAAAGGGAAAATCCCAGCCAGAAGCTGAGACACCCATAGGAACAAACGTACAACCAAGTTACATATTGAGGGCTATTCTAGGGGAATTCAACCAAAAACTCCTATTAATGTTAACTTTTGACGCTCTACTATCAATCCATAGGAAAGCATCACGTTGGATGTGGAAAAAGATCTCCTCCTCCTTTCTTCTATGATCCAAAAACACCGATTCGTTTCTATTGAACCACTGGGCATATAAAGTAGCCACACCAAGGGCGAAGAGGGCCTTCTTCTTCTTTGCATCAATACCTTCCTTCTCTAACCAATCTAACAGATCATCAATAGAGTTCACCCGTTTCTCCTTTAGGTTCCACCATTTAGACACTTTGGACCAAATGTTTTTAGGAAAGGGACATTCAATGAAAATATGGGAAACTGTCTCTAAATCTGATTTGCACACATCGCACAATAAGTTACCAGCATTGACTTGGAGTTTAGCAAGATTTTCCTTCACAGCAACTCTTCCTTTACAAATACGCCAAAAAAGGATTTGTATATGTATATATATATATATATATATATATATATATATATATATATGTATATATATATATATATATATATATATATATATATATATATATTTATATATATATATATATATATATATATATATATATATATATATATATACACACATATATACATATATACACACATATATATATATATATATATATATATATATATATATATATATGTGAAAAGGCAACTTAAATAAACAAACGACCAACCCTTAGAAAAACGCTATCTAGGTCCATTTTATTTTCCTGGTAGTTGATCCTCAGAAAAGCTTCACTTTGGATTTGGGTATAAATATCTTCCACCTTTTTATACTCCTTGTTGAAGATCCCATTGTTTCGATTACGCCACAAAAGAAAAAGGGTAGCGAAACCGACAATCTCCAAAACTTTCGCAAGCATTTTGTCCTTTGCAACTGAGAAAAGCCAAGGAAAAAGATCATCCAAGTTACCAAAAATGCCCCTATTAATACCCCACCAGTTCTAAATCCTTTGCCAAACCTGTTTTGCAAAATCGCACTCCACAAAGACATGTTGAATCGTCTCAACATCCTTCTTGCACAAATCACAAATCAACGAGTTCTGATTAATTCCCATTGAGGCTAAGATCTCTTTGACAGCCAATCTCTTACTAAAACACTTCCAAATAAATATATTGATTTTGATCGGAGCCCACCTGTTCCAGTAGTTCTTGCCCATGAATTGATTAGAACTGCTAGATATTGCTTCTCTAAGTCAACTCACAGAAAATTCCCCTTTCGGACCTCCTGCACACTTCCAGGTATCCTGTTTTTCATTTAAATTAACGTTCTCGATGTGCTCTTTAAGCGAATCAATTTCATCCTTCGTTCTACCTTCCCTCAGATTAATACTCCACTCCCAACCGTCTCTTCTGTCTTTTATTTTATCAAAGACAACACAGTTTTGTCGGTTTCCAATTGAAACAATCTAGGGAATTTCTTTTTGAACACTTCCTCCCCGTGCCACCACTCGGACCAGAAGAACGTACTTTTTCCATCTCCCACCTACTTTTTGATCAAGTCCCTGGGGTCCAGATTCTAAATATTTAGATCCTTCCAAGCTTGCATAATTCTCTTCCAAGTATGACCCGTCCTAACTTCATCTCTATCCTTATCACCTATGTCGCTCCCATGTATACTTTTGATTATTTGCGTCCACATCGACCCTTGTTCTTTTTTAAGTCTCCAATACCATTTCGCTAACATAGCTTTGTTTAGGTCTTCTAACGCCCCTATACCCAAACCTCCTTCTTCCTTTCTCTTTAACACATATCTCCATTTGACCCAAGGAATCTTTTTATCTTCTAAGTCTCCTCCCCAAAAGAATCTCATACGCAACCCCTCTAGCATCTGAATTATCTTCTTTGGCGCCTTAAACAAAGAGAATAAATAGTTTCCCATTGACCCCAAAACATTCTGCACAATAGTATACCTCCCTCCAATGGACAAAGTTTTGATTTTCCAATTGGAAAGCTTCTTTTTGAATCTATCAACCAAAGTTTTCCACGGAAGTAACGATCCCATATTCACCCCTATGGGCATCCCTAAGAAGGTAGAAGGCAAGGAATCTAGCTTACACCCAAGAATAGATGCCAACGCCTCAATCGACACTTGCATTTTACCGATACCAATCAGTGCACTTTTTTCATAATTGACTCTAAGACCCGCAGCCCTCTTCAGTGGATTCTTCACTTTTGGAATTAAGGTTATGAACGCTGAGTTCACACCCTTGGGAATCTTCGGCCGTCTCGCGAACTCGTTAAAAGCATGTAACATATATGTTTTGATAACCTCCCAAAACATCTTAAAAAACTCGACCGTAAAACCATCCGGACCTGGGGATTTGTTGTTACCACAACTCCACACAGCTTCTTTTAGTTCTTTTTCGTCAAACTCCCTTTCCAAGTTAGCTTTTTCGTTTTCTGAAATCTTGCTAGTAGCTCCCAAATCTTGCCTCCAATTACAGTCCGGATCGACTCTAAATATATCTTCATAAAAACATTTGAAGTGATCTTTAACTTTTGTAGGATCAGCTTCCCAAACCCCATCGATGCTAATTCCTTTAATGTTATTAATTTGTTTTTTCTTATTTATATTCCTGTGATACAAAGCAGAATTTTCTTCCCCTTCTAAGCACCACCGGTTTTTATTCTTTTGGGCAATGTCTTCGAAATGTTGTTTTTCTGTTTGGTACAATTTTTTCGTGGTTTCCAATCTTTCTTCCAACAGATCTTGACTATTTTGCCCTTCTTCTATCTTCCTGTCAATCTCAGCAATTTTTCTGAGACATTCAGTTTTCATCTCTTCTTTTTTCTTTTTCTTTTTGATCGACCACTCCTTAATTATTTGTTTGATTTTTTTGAGTTTTTGCATTAGGACAAACATTTTAATGTGCTGGCCCTCCACAGCGTCTTCTTTCCACGACTCCACCAGACACTTAAAAGGCACCCCCCATAGTTTCTTTTAACTTGCTTTAAAACCAATGGTTTATGGTCCGAATACAATCTAACATCACACACCACTTCATAATTTGGCCATCTTTCTCCAAAATTATCACTTACTAAAAATCGATCAAGCTTCGAAAGTTTTGTACCTCCCCCTTTAGTCCAAGTAAATTCTGTCCCACCAATTATTACATCCACTAGATTGTTGTTCCTAATATATATATATATATATATATATATATATATATATATATATATATATATATATATATATATATATATATATGGGTTAGGATCGAGTAGGAACCCAAAATCCGGTAGGAAGCGCGAGAAATCTTCTCGTTCAATCATTCTCCTAAGGGCAATAACGTCAAACATCTTCATTCGACGTGACGCAATCACGTGCGACGCACGTCCACAGAACGAAATAAGGGCTCGAGGGTACGATCATATGTGACGCATGTCTGTCCAACGTGATTTAAGTGTGTTTTTTTTTCTCATTTGTTTTTTTTATTTTTTTCATTTTTTATTATTTATTTATTTTTTTCCTATTTTGATGAGTTTTTACTTAAAATATAAAAATAAACATGAAAAAAAACCTTTTTTTTCAAATTTTTTTTTCAAACTTACTTATTAACATCTACAATGATCTATTAAATTTTCATAATTTTTGGAATTCTTTTTATTTTTTGATTTTTTATAATAATAAAAAATAAAAAAATATTTTTTTTTCAAATTTTCATGATTGTGTTTGTTTTATAGAGAATTAAATTTTAAGAACTTTGATTTTTTTAGATTTTTTTTACAAAGAAAAAAAAAAGTTATGGCCCAGCAAACCATATAGCGAAAAGTGTCGCAATCTGGTGGGAGTCTCGTTGCAATTACCATATTACCCTTATTAATTTGTATTAGCCACCCAATAGTTTTGATTTTTACACAAGTAGCCCCCAAGCTTTTAAGATGTGACATTTTATTCATATTGAATCTTATCCACCCATTTTTCATGATTAAAGGTCCAGATTTGTTCTTACGGTTCTTACCGGATTCTGGGTTCCTACACGATCCTCCTTATAGGGGTAGGATCCGGTAGGAACCCAAAATACGGTAGGAACCGCGAGAACTCTTCTCGTCCAATCATTATCCTAAGGGCAATAACGTCAAACATCTTCTTTCGACGTGACGCAATCACGTGCGACGCACGTCCACGGAACGAAAAACGGACTCGAGGATACGATCATATGTGACGCATGTTCGTCCAACATGATTTAAGTGGGGTTTTCTTATTTTTTTTTTCCTTTTTCGTTTTTTTTATTTTTTTATTTTTTATTTTTTATTTATTTATTTTCAAAAAAAATTATTTTTATTTTCAAATTTTTTTATTTTCGAATATACTCGGTTTTTAGATTTTAATTTTTTTTATTTTACTTATTTTTTTTTTAATTTTTTTGAATGCTATAGGACTCGATTTTTAATTTTTTTGTTTTTTTTAATTTTTGATCTATGTTTTTTAATTTTTTATATTTTTTAATCTTAATTTTAATGTTTTTTTTTCGTATTTTTAATCTAATCATTTTGGATCATGTATTTTTGGATCATAACATTTTGGATCTTATTTTTTTTGCATCTTGGATCATAAAATTTGAATCATTTTGTCGTTTGTTTTTTTAACTCGTTTTGAATTATAAGGGGTTTTGGATCTTGGATCATAACGAATTTTGAATCTTGGATCATAATTGAATCTTGGATCATATGTTTTGAATCATAAAATATATTTTGATTTTAATATTTTTGAATCATGTATATTTTTTTTATTTTGATTAGTTTTTACTTAAAAATATAAAAATGAACACGAAAAAACAGTTTTTCAAAAAATTATTTTTGCAAACTTACTAATATAATATCTGCAATGATCCCTAAATTTTTCATAATTTTTGGATTTTTTTAATTTTTGATTTTTTATAAAAATATAAAATATAAAATATATTTTTTTTCAAATTTTCATGATTGTGCTTGTTTTGTAAAGAATTAAATTTTAAGAACTTTGGTTTTTTCATATTTTTTTTACAAAAAAAAAAAAAAAAATTATGGCCAAAATACAAACTGGATGGAAAAAAAAAAGTTACCCAATCCTATGGTGTCACGTGGCGCAAGGAGAGTGGGGGCACATGAGTCTCTATTTCACTGGAAGCTAGGCGCGTTGATTATAAGGAGAATTACTTAAATGCCCTTACAAAATTCTCTTTTCCTCCCTCTTAGTTTTTGATATTTACAAAAACAACCCCTGCATTTTAATACATGATCATTATTTGCACATTGAATCTAATCCACCCATTTTTCAAGATTAAAGGTCCAGATTCCTCCTCGCTGTTCTTACCGGATTTTGGGTTCCTACACGATCTTCCTTATATATATATATATATATATATATATATATATATATATATATATATATATATATATAGGTTCTATGGAGAACCAAAATTAAACAAGGAACCAACGAACCAATCCTACGGCCAGAATGCAAAAGATCGACGGCTAGAGAGAAGGATGTAAAATTATTAATTGGACGCACATGTATCGGATCATAGCAAAAACCCCACTTCGTTTTTTATGTTTTTTTAATTTTTAAGCTTATTCTTTTTTCGAAAAGAAAATCTAGTTATACCAAAATTCATAATTTTTCATCCTCTATAATTAGAGATCCATATTGATATATGTTAAGGGCGTCAATCCCTAACAAATGTGATCGGAAATAGTATCCGACCAATCACTGCTCAACTGCACTGGATTAGGGTACAGGGTAAGCAGGGTCGAACCTCAAGGACACGGAGTTCAAAGTTTATGCCTTAAAATGTAAAAATAAAGGAGGGGGGGGGGGGGGTTGAGTAACAAATAATAATAATAAATTGCAGAAACATGCAAATAATAAAGCTTGACGAAAATCAATAATAAAAAGGCCTAGTCCCGAGTCTTCAATGTTCAGCGTAATAAAATGAATCCGGTCGACGTGCTTAAGAATACAAATCCAAGTTGGCTTTTAAAAATCATAAAATATAATCTTTATGAAAATAACTTGCTAAAATATTTAGATAAAGGTCCGCTTATTACCTAAACCTAGTTTCATTTTACCCGACCTAAGGTCCGCTTATAGGCCGAATGCAGAAACCGCATAAGGTGTGCAAGTACCAATCAATGTCCAATTCTTCGCGTCCGCTGGGAAGTGCGTGGACATATGACCAGATTCTAAACAAGGAATTGGGCGCTTGTTTTTGTTACCAAACATCAACTGTGTTCAGCGATTAGGTGCCTTACACAGTGGATTAACAGTGTTTGAAAAAGATCCAATTAAGATGGCCAGTCAAAAGTAAATCAAATTCAAAACTCAGATTGAAACAAGAAAATGATCATTGGAATTATTCAAAAGCATTCATCGAACCGAATGTTTCAAATTATACACCAAACATATCCAAACTCAGGACTAGAATGCGGTTTCTAGCCAGACATGGCTAGAAATGAATCAAAAATAGAAAATTGTAATCGAAAACGTCTTACAAATGATAAAAATACGCAACCGAATCTCGAGAGTCGTGATTCGGGCTTCAAAAACCTTCTAAAAATTGCTTGGAAGTGTCTCGGGGTCGTGGCTTAAGCACTGGAACTGAACTCCCTTTCTGGCAGGAGAAGACTGCTATTTATAGCCATCTGGAGGAGATAGCGGCGCTATCTCCTTAGATAGCGGCGCTATCTTTCAAATTTCCCAAATTCTCGTTCTCCAGTCAAACGCAAATATCGCCACCTTGATTTTCTCAACTGCCGAGATAGCGCCTCTATCTCAATAAATAGCGCCTCTATCTTAGATAGCGCCTCTATCTTAATAGATAGCGCCTCTATCTATGCAGTTTCCAGGATTTGTCATTTTTGGTCCCTGCTTGTTCCAACTTTGGACCTTTTTCGCCCATTTTGCTCCTTTTTTGCTTAAAAACCTGCATAATTGATATTTTCCAAGTAAAGTGAGTATTTTAGTCCTTTTTAACTTAATTTATCTATAAAAATACCCTGATATCGTGTAAAATATGCACGAAATACGCACGATATCAGAATACCCCACACTTGGACTTTGCTTGTCCCCAAGCAAAATAGGATTTTTCGGCCATTCAAAACAATTGCAATAACAATTCCCACGTTAATTACCCACATCCAAAATAATAAATACAAAAAGATTTCAAATTGTACCAGAATCATAGGCATACATGTGTGTTGGTCCTTCTTAACTGGTCATTTTCCAATTAAACTTCATTCCTGTAAGCAATAAATCCCTAGTGTGCCCACTACTCATTTTTGCATCCCCTAGAAATACACCCTTCAAAAACCGCCTAGGCTCAAGACTTATTGCTAAGTTCCCAAGGTCACTTTTTTTTTGTACTCACACAATTAAATGATCATTAGTTTATTCCAATTGCTATTAAGTATTAGTTTCTTTTTAATTTCGATAGCTTGAATTCTTTGTGTGGAATATCACCTAAGCTGCACCAATTATTACCAATTTATTTATTATTTGCACATTCGGGACTCACGACTTTCAATGGAACTTTTGATTACAAATTTTCGACCCTAGATTGTACGGAGTCTACTCATTCAAATTCCAAGGGCCGTTAAGGAAATCCCATGACTTTCTATGGCACCCGTGTAGCGAACTTTCGACAACATTATCCCAAACCAGACGGTCTTAGGTAATGAGGTAAGGGAAACCACCCTTTTCATGTCTACCGATTCGAGTACCATAGGCCACAGATTGGATTTTCCTTCCTGAGTCTCGATCTTATGGTGACTTTTTCATCTTTGAGATTTTCTCGATTTTTTTTTTCATCGAGGCTCTTTCTTTCCTCAGTTTGGCAACAGCATAGGCTCTGTACTTTTGTAACAAAAGGAACCTAACTCAATCTGTTTTGACTAGGGCTTAGCTATGCTTACGACTAAAATGACACCCTTTGAAAGATATCATGTGCTAAAAAATTTTAGAGGGGTCTATTTCGTCAACAATGCAAAACCATGTTGTAGGGACACACTAAATATTTACCAACTTACAAGTCAAAAATTCAATTAGAAAAATAGGCAGCCACATATAATACCTATGAAAGCTGAATACAACTCAATTTTCTATTTCTATCCATTATTCCAGATGTATTTATATTTATTCGTTCAATTTTGGGAATTTATTAAGGCAAAAATATTAAAATTTGGCCAAATAAACCTAAAATGCTTAAGTGTAACGCCTCACCCCACACTTAAATTATACAATGTCCCCATTGTATATATATTGCATTAAATTAAAGAGGGAGAAAAAGGAACAGACTCCCCTGGGTGAGTTGCAGCTTTCACTTGTTTGGGACAAGCTTTTCAGGTTTTGTGTTGAGCAAATCGCGCTTTATAACCGCTTTTTATCACAACCAATAGATAAAAATAATAGTGGGAACGACCCCACACTTATTACGAGCTCAGTCTCGTTGGAAGAATATTTTTGCTGAATTCAAAGCTTATTTAGTTGGATTCATCGTTGCTTCCCAATTGCACATGTCAAGCAGTTTAAAAGAAAGAGGAAAATAACAAAGAATAGAAAATAAAATAAAAATAAAATAGAAATAAAAAGAAATAATCATTAGAAAAATAAAAATAAAGATAAAAATAAAAATAAACCAAACCAAAACAAAAGTAAATTGTTCATAAAAATCCCAAACCAAACAATCAATTATCAAATAACAATCTCCCTGCTCAGATGTTGCTATCGACATATTCGGGCTCCCTGTTGGGAGGGGGTCGACGCGGTTGCACGTTAGAACGTGCCATCATCTGCTCCATACACTCGCCCATCCAGTACATGTATTCTCTCTGGTCTTCTATCAACTTTCTCAATCCGCCAACTTCAACTCTCAACTCTTGTACCTCTGGTGATATAACAGCTGGCGGTGGCACCTCTTCCTCTTCTGGATCTGAATCTGACGCTTCAACCCATCCGCCCTGTGGAATGTGCGGATTAACCAAAACCGCTTTCCCGTCTTCTAACCTTAGGACCCCCATAATGACCAGATCATCCTGTTGTAGTAGGACAACAGGAACACGCTCGAATTGTTCCAAAACCTCTTCACTTCCTAAACCATAAGACCGCGCCAATCGAGTGATATAATGACCTCCATGAATGGGGCTATCTGGATTTTCGCAATTTGCAATGCGATGCAGATAAGCGATAATCATATAGGGGAGGTCGCATGTTCTTTTCCTTGCGATCATTATCCACATGAAATAGAGGTCGGCTTCCAAGATGCGTGTCACCTCGCTCCGCGGGGCGAAGGCGGTTACTACAAGTCGGTGCAACATCCGATGCACGGGCGATCGGATATGTCCCTCAAATCTATCAAATCGATTAAAGTAGCCGTCGCCTATGGTAGGCCAGAAGGTGGTGACATTGAACTCGGGCGGGAATTTGCGGCAGCACTGGCTAATAAAGTTAGGATATTCATGACTTCTAGCCACTTGAGGCGTGTATAGCTCGATTCTTTCCGCAAACTCCATAAGGCTGCATTCCCTTTCAACTCCATCAAGCCGAAATGAGATGATATCAGGCGTCCCTTCTTCTCGGAGTTTGTCAACATTTAAGGTGGAGAGGAATTCCAAAACGAGCTCTGTGTATGTTGGCTCGTTTATGTAGAATATCTTCCACCATGCTGTGTCCAAAAATCTGACAAACTCCCCTTCAGTCCACTCCTATTGGGAAAGAGTCTCTATTTGCTTGTCGAGACCAGTCTCAATAGCAAGTTTCCAGTCAAGAACATGGGAAGGCATGATTTCCCGCCCTCTCAGATTTCGAAGCTTTCTTAAAAATTCCTTTATTGTAGCAATTGAGGCGGGTGGCGGCGGTACGGGAGATGTTATTGAGACGTTCGGGATAACCCTCTTCCTTGGGGTGCAAATAATCTTCACCATCTGCACAAAAAACTGGAAAAAATCAGAAAAATGGGGTTTCTGGAAGATAGCGGCGCTATTGGCTTGAGATAGCGGCGCTATTTCTAGTGTCACGAATTTTTGCCCAAAAATCTGATTTTTATGATCCAAAGCATTTGCATTAACTAAATAAACTTTTCATATCCTCTAGAAATCAAACATATTCATAAATCAAGGCTCAAAAGCATCTAAACATGTGTTTGATTGAAAAAGGAACTCATAGAACGTATCTATTAAAGAGCAAAGATGCAAAAACGCTAAAAAGAGAATCGGGAATCGAGAAACATACCTTTAAATCTTAAGTTTTTAGTGGAAAAAGCCTCTTGTTGCTGATTTTCGGGGTTCAGGAGGTGTATTAGGTCAAATTTTCGGATTAGACTTAATATATAGGCTCAACAAAGTGAAAAAGATAAAATCTAACCGAAAATCCTGTTACAGCGAAGATAGCGGCGCTATCTAGTTGAGATAGCGGCGCTATCTACTTGGCGCACCTGATCTTTGCGAGTTGGTTGGAAACAGCGACGAGATGAGGACTTGGGGAGATAGCGGTGCTATCTCTGATTTTTCCACCATTTTTCGTTTTTTGTTCCTCTTTTGTCCCACACGTGATGCTTTGGTTCGGGGTTTTCCTAAAATAAATTAAAAACAAATAAAAATAACCAAAAACAATTAAAAGTAACTTACAAATGCCCGGGTTGCCTCCCGGTTAGCGCCTCTGTTTAGTGTCGTCGGCCCGACCTTGCCCGATTCGGATGTTTCATTTAATATCTTCCGGTACCTCCAGCTTTTCTTCGTTCTTCTTTTCCTCCACGAAACTTTCATAAAACGGCTTCAACCTGTTGCCGTTTACCTTGAATATCTTATCCGTCTTCATGCTCCTTATTTCTATCGCGCCGTGGTCGAATACCTGTACGACCACAAATGGCCCTACCCATCTAGACCGCAATTTTCCAGGAAACCACTTTAGTCTTGAGTCGTATAGCAAAACTTTCTGACCAACGCTAAAATCTTTTCGTTTGATGTATTTGTCATGCAAGCGCTTGGTCTTTTCTTTATACAACCTCGAACTCTCGTATGCGTCATCACGAAGTTCCTCAAGTTCCTGTAATTCCAACTTCCTGTGCACCCCCGCTTCATCTATTTTCATATTCAACTTCTTGATTGCCCAGTATGCTCGATGTTCAAGCTCTACTGGCAAATGACATGCTTTACCGTAGGCTAAGCGGTAGGGAGACATACCTATAGGGGTTTTGTAAGCTATCCTATAGGCCCATAAGGCATCATCTAGTCGCGCGCTCCAATCCTTACGAGTTGTATTCACAGATTTTTCAAGGATTTGTTTAATCTCGCGATTGGAGATTTCAGCTTGACCGTTGGTTTGCGGGTGATAAGCTGTTGAGACTCGATGTTGCACCCCATATCTTTTCAAGAGGGTACTGAATGCCTTATTCAGGAAGTGGGTGCCTCTATCACTTATTATGGCTCTTGGAGTGCCAAACCTGCAAAAAATATTAATTCTCACAAAATCTATAACAGTTTTAGAGTCATAATTTCTTACAGCTTTCGCCTCCACCCATTTAGAGACATAATCCACGGCCAGCAAGATGTATAGATTGCCAAAAGATGACGGGAATGGCCCCATAAAATCGATACCCCATACATCAAAAACTTCACACACCAAGATTGGGGTCAGTGGCATTTGATTTCTGGACGTTACCGCTCCAGTTCGTTGACATCTCGCGCAATTCTTGCAATGTAGGTACGCATCTTTGAAAATGCTTGGCCAATAGAATCCGCATTCCAACACCTTCCTTGTTGTTCTTTGAGGACCGAAATGTCCTCCACAGCCGTGCTCATGACAAAAGGAGAGGATAGAGGGCACTTCATCATAATGTACGCACCTTCTAATCACTTGATCTGCCCCTTGCTTCCACAAATAGGGGTCATCCCAGATGTACCGCCTCGCTTCAACTTTCAACCTTTCTCTTTGAGCTTTATTGAATTTGGGAGGAAATTCTCTCGATACCAGGTAGTTGCAAATGTCAACATACCAAAGTAATTCTTGAATTTTAAAAATGTGCTCATCAGGGAAAGCATCACGAATTGGCTCGGTCTCTCCTTGTGGTGTAATGCGGCTTAAATGGTCAGCCACCAGATTTTCCTTTCCACTTTTGTCTTTTATTTCGATATCAAACTCTTGCAATAAAAGGATCCATCGGATTAATCGTGGTTTTGAGTCCTTTTTTGTTAGCAAGTGTCTGATGGCAGCATGGTCAGTGTAGATGATCACTTTGGCACCCAAGAGATATTGACGAAACTTTTCAAGCGCAAAAACCACTGCCAAGAGTTCCTTTTCAGTCGTGGAGTAGTTACCTTGAGCATCATCCAAAACTTTTGACGCATAGTAGATGACATGATGGGCCCTATCAACTTTTTGACCCAAGACAGCCCCGATGGCTGTGTTACTTGCGTCACACATTATCTCGAAAGGTAAACTCCAGTCAGGTGGTTGTATGATAGGAGATGATGTGAGTAGAGTCTTCAAGTGATCAAACGCTCGCTTGCAGGCATCGTCGAATTTGAAATCGACGTCTTTTTGTAGAAGATGGCACATTGGAACCGTGATTTTTGAAAAATATTTAATAAATCTTCTATAAAAGCCTGCGTGCCCCAAGAATGATCGAACTTCCCGAACATTCGTTGGATAGGGCAAATTCTTGATGACATCTATCTTCGCTTTGTCGACCTCCAGCCCATTTTTGGAGACTACGTGTCCCAAAATCAATCCCTTGTCCACCATAAAGTGACACTTTTCATAATTGAGGACAAGATCTGTGTCGATGCACCCTTGTAGAATTTTTGTGAGATTTTCTAAGCAATGATTGAATGAGTCTCCATATACCGTGAAATCATCCATGAAGACTTCAATTATCTCTTCTACATATTCAGAGAAAATGCTCATCATACATCTCTGAAATGTGGCCGGTGCATTGCAAAGGCCAAAGGGCATCCTCCTATAAGCAAACGTGCCAAAGGGGCATGTGAAGGTCGTCTTTTCCTGGTCCTCAGGTGCTACTGGGATTTGATGGAATCCAGAAAATCCATCCAAACAACAGTAATGTGATTTCCCGGCCAGCCTCTCCAACATTTGATCAATGAAGGGCAATGGGAAATGATCCTTTCTGGTTGCAGCGTTTAGTTTCCTGTAGTCTATGCACACTCTCCACCCATTTTGTACTCGAGTGGGCACCAGGTCTCCATCTTCATTTTCCACAACGGTAACTCCAGCCTTTTTAGGAACTACTTGGACTGGGCTTACCCACTTGCTATCATAAATGGGATATATCATCCCGGCGTTCAACAACTTCATTATTTCTTTCTTGACCACCTCCATCATAGGTGGGTTCAATCTCCTTTGCAGTTGTCTTGAAGGCCTATAATCATCCTCCATTAGAATTTTGTGCATGCATAAGGAGGGACTCAACCCTTTTATATCAGCGATCGTCCAGCCTATCGCTTTCTTGTATCGTTTTAGGAGGTTGATCAACTCATCTTCTTCCTTTTCCGTCAATTTGTTTGAAACGATGACAGGGAGTGTCTCTTCGTTTCCTAAGTAGGCATATTTAAGATGCTCGGGCAAAGTTTTGAGCTCGAGCTTTGGTGCTTTTACTACTGAAGGAAGGAGCTTTTCGGTCGAGTCGGGTAGTTGCATCTGACCTGTTTGTTTTTCAGGTCTTTTCTTTCCTCCACTGCCTTTACCATTGTTTTCAGATCTTCATTTAGCTCGAACTTCTCTACCAATTCTTCTATCTTTTCCTCATCCAGATCGTTGTTCAATACCAAACTCAAGGGGTCACTGCTGATTAACTCATAGAGTTCCTCAGCTAGTGGTTTAATGATATCTACGAAATTCAAAGAATGCACATCGGTTGGGTACTTCATGTCTTCGTAGATGTTGAAATTGATGACCTCGTCATCGAATTCCATGGAGAAGGTACCAGCGTAGACATCAATTTTCGTTCTTGCAATACTCAAGAATGGCCTCCCCAGTAGGATTGAGTTTGGGTTGGGATTGTCGTCATCTCCCATATCAAGAACATAGAAATCAGCTGGAAAGACAAGCTGATTGACTTGGACAAGTACGTCCTCTAACACTCCCTTGGGATGAACTATTGAACGATCTGCGAGTTGAACTATAATCCCCGTCTTCGCTAGATTCCTAAAACCAGTCGCTTTGTACAGAATAGGGCAAGACATTAATTGAAGCCCCCAGATCGAGCATTGCTCTTGGTATGCTTAGGTTACCCAGTTTGCAAGGTACGGTGAAGACACCAGGATCTTTGCATTTCTTTGGTATCCGCCTTTGTAGAACTGCGGATGCATTTTTTCCGATTTTGACTGTCTCGTACCCCTTTAACTTTCTCTTGGAAGTACATAGTTCTTTGAGGAACTTGGCGTACCTGGGTATTTGTTTAATAGCCTCCAGGAGGGGAATGTTTATTTCAACTTTTCTGAAAATTTCAAGTATTTCATTCTCCACCTTTTCTCTTTTATCACCTCTTAGTCTTGAGGGAAAAGGTGCGGATTCTATTTTGGCTTCTACAGGTTCTGGGTCTTTCGGCTTTGGCTCTTCAGGCTTTTTCGGCAGTTTCTCCACTTCCAGCTCTTCCTCTTCGATCGGGGCCTTAGGCCCTTCGTATTTTGTACCGCTTCTTAGAGTAACGACATAGGCTTTATGCTTCGGGTTTGTTTTGGTTTGAGCTGGGAGCTTTCCTTGTGCTTCCAATTTGCTTACTGAGCTAGCAAGCTGAGCCATTTGTTGTTCTAGATTTTTGATGCTTACTTTAGTTTCGTTTTTGGAAGGTCTGTGTACTTGTTGCTAAGCTTTTGACGATATCTTCCAAAGACGTCCCAGAGCTGCTTGGTTGAGAGGTAGTTGGTGGTGGACGAGCTTGGTATGGCTGATTTTGCGGGTGGCGGCCTGGGTTGATATTGTTGATGGTTTCTTGGTTGGTAGTTCGACGATTGACCTTGATTCTATCCTGTATTTCCTCGCGGTTGATCGTATTGTCTTTGAAATGGCCCCGTGGCTTTGGCTTCTTCGGTTTCTTCTTGCAATAATGGGCACATATCGGTTAGGTGGCCCACTTGTAGACAAATGCCACAAGGTCGAACTAGCGGTTGGGTGGCTTTCTCTTTGGTTAACATCAGAACAGCTTTAGTCAATTCGGAGATTTGAGACTCCAATTTAGGGTTGTTGACTTCATTAACCACTATTGGTGGATCTGGATACCATTCTTCCTCCTGGAGAGTATGTTTGGAATCCTCAGCCATTGTATTGATCAATTCCCGAATTTGAGTCGGGGTTTTATCAGTAATTGATCCTCCACTTGAAGCATTTAATAGTCGACGGTCCCAGGCTGTTAATCCCTCACAAAAATATTGGAGTAATTGATAATAGGTGATACCGTGCTTGGGGCATCGAGTGCACAACCTTTTGAATCGTTCCCAGTAGCTATGTAATGCTTCCCTCTTCTGCTGCTTAATGCCAATAATCTCTCTGCGTAGGGCAGAGGCTTTCATCTCAGGGAAGTACTTATCAAGGAACATACGAGCCAGCTCATTCCACGTGGTAACGGATCCAGGTGGCAAGTAGTAGAGCCAGTCTCTCGTGGAGTCTTGAACAGCAAAGGGGAATGCCCTAAGCTTGATTTGGTCTTCTGTCACGTCATGTGGCTTCATGCCGGTGCACACCACATGAAATTCTTTTAAGAACTTGTGAGGGTCTTCGTTTTCGACCCCTCTGAATGTTGGCAGAAGATGAATTAGCCCAGACTTGAGCTCGAAGTTGATCATGGTAAGGTAGGTGATGCATAATGGTTGTTGGGTAACATCTTGTGTTGCCCATTGGCGAAGGGTTTGCTCGGGTGCTGCCATGGTGACAGGTGTAGGAATAGGAGTTGGAGATGGTGGTGATGTGGTTTCGGATTGGGTTTCGGTAGATGTGACTTGGGTTGATTGGTTTTCTGTGGTAGGATGTGATGCAGAAGTTTGGGAAGTGGGCTGCTTCTTGCAAAGTGTGGCTTGCTTCCTTAGGCTTCTAGCGGTTTTCTCGATCTCCTTGTCAAGTGCAAGTGGTGAACCTGTACGAAGAGATCTTGGCATAAACGTTAGTATTGCCGTGTCCCCGGCAACGACGCCAATTTGTTAAGGGTGTCAATCTCTAACAAATGTGATCGGAAATAGTATCCGACCAGTCACTGCTCAACTGCACTGGATTAGAGTACAGGGTAAGCAGGGTCGAACCTCAAGGACACGGAGTTCAAAGTTTATGCCTTAAAATGTAAAAATAAAGGAGGGGGGGGGGGGTTTGAGTAACAAATAATAATAATAAATTGCAGAAACATGCAAATAATAAAGCTTGACGAAAATCAATAATAAAAAGGCCTAGTCCCGAGTCTTCAATGTTCAGCGTAATAAAATGAATCCGGTCGACGTGCTTAAGAATACAAATCCAAGTTTGCTTTTAAAAATCATAAAATATAATCTTTATGAAAATAAATTGCTAAAATGTTTAGATAAAGGTCCGTTTATTACCTAAACCTAGTTTCATTTTACCCGACCTAAGGTCCGCTTATAGGCCGAATGCAGAAACCGCATAAGGTGTGTAAGTACCAATCAATGTCCAATTCTTCGCGTTCGCTGGGAAGTGCGTGGACATATGACCAGATTCTAAACAAGGAATTGGGCGCTTGTTTTTGTTACCAAACATCAACTGTGTTCAGCGATTAAGTGCCTTACACAGTGGATTAACAGTGTTTGAAAAAGATCCAATTAAGATGGCCAGTCAAAAGTAAATCAAATTCAAAACTCAGATTGAAACAAGAAAATGATCATTGGAATTATTCAAAAGCATTCATCGAACCGAATGTTTCAAATTATACACCAAACATATCCAAACTCAGGACTAGAATGCGGTTTCTAGCCAGACATGGCTAGAAATGAATCAAAAATACAAAATTGTAATCGAAAACGTCTTACAAATGATAAAAATACGCAATCGAATCTCGAGAGTCGTGATTCAGGCTTCAAAAACCTTCTAAAAATTGCTTGAAAGTGTCTCGGGGTCGTGGCTTAAGCACTGGAACTGAACTCCCTTTCTGGCAGGAGAAGACTGCTATTTATAGCCATCTGGAGGAGATAGCGGCGCTATCTTTCAAATTTCCCAAATTCTCGTTCTCCAGTCAAACGCAAATATCGCCACCTTGATTTTCTCAACTGCCGAGATAGCGCCTCTATCTCAATAAATAGTGCCTCTATCTTAGATAGCGCCTCTATCTTAATAGATAGCGCCTCTATCTATGCAGTTTCCAGGATTTGTCATTTTTGGTCCCTGCTTGTTCCAACTTTGGTCCTTTTTCGCCCATTTTGCTCCATTTTGCTTAAAAACCTGCATAATTGATATTTTCCAAGTAAAGTGAGTATTTTAGTCCTTTTTAACTTAATTTATCTATAAAAAGACCCTGATATCGTATAAAATATGTACGAAATACGCACGATATCAATATACAAAATTTTTTGTTTTTTTTTACTTCAAGTTCATCTTGTGAATCTGAACTGAACTGCATTGATTTAGATATATTCATTCACATCTAAATGACAAATTTATCCAAATTGTTCAATAATTCTTTACCAATCACATGTGAATTTTAAGTAAATCATTTATGAATCTCAGTTAATTCAATTGTATATGATATTAAAACATTGAAATAGTAAAACATTAGTGATTTTTCTTGAATTCACATATGAATTTAGAAATATTTTGAAATTACATAAGTTGTTATTGAATGATTAACAATTATTGAAAAAATTGAATTCATTGACCATTTACATGTGAAATATCTTCCATACAAATTTAATACATTTTATATTCACATTGCGAATTTTAACTGCTTCATGTTTTAGACATGTTAATTCACATATAAATGGTAATTGTACCCTGGGTTTTCAACAATTTTTTATCATTCATATTTGAATTTTAAGCAAATTCATATGTGGATCTGAATTAATTCATTTGTGTATCATCAAAAGGTTCAAAATAGTATGCATCTAGTTTAATACATATTAATTCACATATAAATGATCATTGAACCCAATTTTTTTCAACAATTTTTTATCATTCATGTGTAACTTTAAGTAAATTAATTTATGAATCTTAGTTAACTTAATTGTACATTATCAAAATGTTGAAATTGTAAAGAATATAAATGATATTACTTAAATTCAATATGAATTTAGTCAAATTCACAATGCGAATCTAAAAGTTTATTTAAATTCACATGAGTTGTTATTGAATGATCAATTATTGTTGAAAAATATAATTTCAATAATCATTCACATGTGAATAATGTTCTATAAAAACTTATTATGGTCAGATTCATATTAATTAACTGTTGTGAATCTGAACAAAAATTTTGAATATTATTTTTTCGTTTTTAGTACATTGATATGGGTGTCTATTGAAAAAGAATAAAAAAGTATGAATTTTGATATATTCGGTTTTTTATTTCGATAAAAAATAAGCTCTAAAAATAAAAAAAATAAAAAAAACGAAGTGGGTTTTTTGTTTATGATCCGCTACATGTGCGTCCAAGTTAGAAATTTACAACCTTATCTCCGGCCGTCGATAAAATGCATTCCGACGCTCACGATTGGTTCTTTGGTTCCTTGTTTTATTTTGGTTCTCTATTAACTTATATATATATATATATATATATATATATATATATATATATATATATATATATATATATATATATATATATATATATATATATATATATATATATATATATATATATATATATATATAGATAAGCGATCGGGTGAGGACTTTTCTTAAAGTGAGGACTCGTGAGGACACCTTAAAAAAATTGAAAAAAAATAAATAAAAAATATAAATAATAAAATGGATCATAGTACTACATTGGAGAAAAAAAAAATTCGGAAAAAAACTTGTGGATCATTATTTTTTTTTATAATGAAACAATGATCCACAAAATAAAATTTTTTGTGGATCTTTTCTGTTTCTCAATGATCCAAATTTTTTTTTCCAAATTTTTTTGGATCATGATATAGTACTATTCTCGATTTTATGATTTGTATTTTTTTTATATTTTTTTTCAATTTTTTTGAGGTGTCCTTACGAGTCCTTACCGAAAAAAGAGTCATCACCGGAACGGGACCCTATATAGATATATATATATATATATATATATATATATATATATATATATATATATATATATATATATATATATATATATATATATATATATATATATATATAAAGCAGCTCATGTGGCACTTATAATATTATCGAGTTCAAATATGGCAACAAATTTAATACACTCTTACGATAAACTTTAAACTTGTTCGATTAAATTAAATGGTATAATGTCTAGTGAAACTATTATAAGAAATGCATTGCCGTAATTCAATGCCACAAAACCTTCGATATCGGGTTTGAAGCTTCAACCATCTCATTTTGCGCATTGGCAATGGCCTCTTCTATTCTCAAACATTCATCACCCACAATTTACACAACACTTGCTGGTTTGGCATCAATCCTCATCATCTTCGTCATATTTTCGTTCCTAACGCAACCCAATTGCCTCCAAACGGACATTGTTCATGTCAGAAGTCGTGAGCCGTTGTTGCCACCCGACACCACCAACATCTCCCACCTTGTTTTTGGCCTTGTGGGGTCTACACAAGCATGGCATCATCGAAAATCCTACATCGAGTCGTGGTGGCGTCCGAACATCACCCGTGGCTACCTCTACCTTGACACAACTCCAACAGACGATCTCTTGCCGTGGTCACAAAACTCCCCTCCTTTTCGTATTTCTGATAATATTACAAAATTATTTCTAGAAAGGAATAACGGTGAGCCGGTCATGGTGCGGCTGGTGCATGCGGTGATGGAGATTTTTAGGGATGAAAAAGAAGGTGTACGATGGTATATCATGGGAGATGACGACTCAATCTTCTTTGTCGACAATTTGGTTGATGTTTTATCAAAATACGATCATACAAAGTACATTTACATTGGTGGTCACTCAGAGAGTATAATGCCCAATGAAATACTTTCGTATGACATGGGGTTTGGTGGAGCTGGACTAATAATGAGTTATCCGTTGGTGAAAATGGTGCAGAAAAATATAGAAGATTGTCTTCGAAGGTATCCGAAGTTAAACTGTGCGGATCAAACGTTGATGAGTTGTGTTAATGATTTTGGAGTTGCGCTAACTGCTCATCAAGGTCTTCATCAGGTATCACTCGTCTAAAATCGTTTTAGACCAACTAGCAGGCTATAAAGTTTAAGGGTTGTTTTGCATAGGTCATGTAAACTTAATTAGATGTTGATCTTTAATTAACCGGATCATTAACCCCGGTAAAAAGTTTGGACAATTTAACTAAATAGTTACCAGGTCTAGAATTGCTTATATTGATCACAGAGGACATCAATAATGATACTATTTGGGGACCTTATACCCTGACAAGTTTGTTCAGATATTTAATTAATGCCTATAAGATTATTCCGCAAATTTAAAATTAATATGGAACAATTTGGAAGATGAAAAACAATTCATAATATATTAAACCAATATTTATAACACTATGAAATAAAAATTTCACATTTTTTGATTAGCAGTTATTACAAGATTTTCATGGGATTGATAGTGGTACACTAAGTTTCCTAATTTCACTTTATTAAGATTTTTTTTTTTCTTCTAAACATGTTCATCGTTGACTAATTAAGGGTACATAATTTGATTGCAAGTATCTCATACGCATGAAGTAAATAAGACTTTTCGTATAAAAAAATCTATAATCCACAATAAGTAACGACTCCAGGAGGGTAGAATGGATGTCTATTACTTTATGGTGAAAGAATCGAAGTTATGTTAATTTATTGAGCATTTCCTAATCGACATTTATTCAAAAACTTCATCATAAAAGAAACATTGAAGGTGTTCGAATTATTTTTACACTATATTTAGTATAGTTATTCATTGAGCGTTTCCTAATCGACCATTATTCAAAAACTTCATCAAAAAAGAAACGTTGAAGGTGTACGAATTATTTTTACACTATATTTAGTTTAGATTATTGTGTTTTCCTCATTTTTTGTATCAATTTTCGTTTTTACAGTTGGATCTGCACGGAGATGTATCTGGACTTTTATCTTCACACCCAAAAGCTCCATTGCTTTCCCTCCATCATTTTGACCAACTTGACCCGATCTTCCCTTCTATGGACCGTTCCGAATCTGCAAAACACCTCATGAAAGCTGCAAACATTGACCAATCTCGTATGGTGCAACAAACCGTATGTTATGATAGACAATTAAATTGGACTTTTTCATGCTCATGGGGCTACTCAGTTCACATTTATGAGAAAATCATCCCTCGAAGCATCCTAAAGGTTCCCCGTGAGACATTCAAGCCATGGATCTTAGATTCTAAGCCACCTTTATTCATGTTTGACACGAGACCACTCTCAAACGACCCATGTGAAACTCCTCATGTGTTTTTATTTGAATCCATAAAAACAATCAATGCCACTGAAGTGATAACAAGTTATGTCCGAGTGGCTTCACGTGGGTTACCAGCATGTGAATTATCGGGAAACCATTCTGCAGATTTGATCTCCAGAATTGAAGTTGTGTCACCGATGAAAAAACCCACCCAGGTGAGTTTGAGTATCTAATTCAATCATTAAAATGTTGCAAATCGTGGATTACGTATTTGAAATTTGAACCAAACACCTCGTTTTCTTAGTATAAAGTATAATTATGCATGCCTCGGGTGTCCGTTGTTAAAAGTTTCATGTAACTGACTATTGATAATCAGCAAAGGGGTATCAAAAGTTGTTGGAAAAGTACCCCTAAGCCAATTGGTTGAGGTGATAAAAATATATAGATTTAAGGGGTGTGCGATTTAGGTGTTTGAAAAAAATTATTGATAATTTACATCATATTTTAGTTTAATCGCTAACTAGTTACCTTTTTTTTTCTTGTAGGATGGCAAAGCAGAATGTTCTGACATAGTTGAGAATAAAATGGAGTTGGCAAGGCTAAAGTTAAGAGAATGCATGGACGATGAATTAATTGCTTGACATATGTGAACAATATTAGTATGATTAGTTGTATTTCTATCTGTTAAAGAAACATCATATCTAATTATTGTTTTAGAGGTCAAAGCACATGAGGTCTTTCTCATGGGGCAGTTATTAGCAACTTAAACGTTTGTGTAGTCTTTGAAGGATCTTAAACCATGATTAATGCCTCGCAGTGGCGGACCCAGAAAAAATGGATACGGGGGCATCTATATATAAAAAAAAATTCAGGAAGGGCACCTATATATAAATTTTTTTTTTACACTACGGAGTCAAATTTCAGGGGGGCACGTGCACACGGGGGCACCCCCTGGGTCCGCCCCTGATGCCTCGTGTTATATGTTCTATGAGAAAGTCATCGAAATGTTAATGTTTCTTTCCCATGTACCAAAAAGATAGTATCGTCTAGTTTTGATCTAGGTCAGTCATAAAGTCAATCGATGCCCCGATTTAAGCCAAAAAAATTGTTTGTTAGCCATTGATTTAGGGAGTCATGAGCATGAGTGAAATGTTCGCGTATGACTTGCTTGTGTGTTATGTCGAGAGGAAAAATATTAAATACAAAACACAACCAAACCAAATACGTGTATGTGGAATACCAATCATCCTACTCATGTAAACAATGGTACCAAGAAATTAGTTAGATATGTAATTTATGCCGGATATCAACACAATAAAGATAATTTATACTTGTTATGAAAAAGTTAAGAATCAAGAAAGTTAATCGATGCCCCGATTTAAGCCATAAAAATTGTTTGTTAGCCATTGATTTAGGGAGTCATGAGCATGAGTGAAATGTTCGCATATGACTTGCTTGTGTGTTATGTCGAGAGGGAAAATATTAAATACAAAACACAACCAAACCAAATACGTGTATGCGGAATACCAATCATCCTACTCATGTAAACAATGGTACCAAGAAATTAGATAGTTATGTAATTTAATGCCGGATATCAACACAATAAAGATAATTTATAGTTGTTATGAAAAAATTAAGAATCAAGAAAGTTAATCGATGCCCCGATTTAAGCCAAAAAAATTGTTTGTTAGCCATTGATTTAGGGAGTCATGAGCATGAGTGAAATGTTCGCGTATGACTTGCTTGTGTGTTATGTCGAGAGGAAAAATATTAAATACAAAACACAACCAAACGAAATACGTGTATGCGGAATACCAATCATCCTACTCATGTAAACAATGGTACCAAGAAATTAGATAGATATGTAATTTAATGCCGGATATCAACACAATAAAGATAATTTATAGTTGTTATGAAAAAATTAAGAATCAAGAAATTTTAATAAAACGGATAGAAACGAGTATATACTATTACTAAATTGAATCAATAAAACCTTCTTTAAAATAGAATAACATAGTTGTTTGAAGATTACAAACTAGAACTTTATAGAGATTGAGGCCTTTTGATATGCAGTGTTCTATGTTAGAAATTGTCCGTTTAGGGTCTGTCTTGAGGATACAACAATCAATCCAATAACAAATCTTTAATCCGAAAAATCAACAATATGTTTCCATGACGAATGTTGAAGAAAAGATTCGAAATTTCCAGAATTTTGTATGTTATTCTATTAGAAAAAATCTAAAATAGATGTGGTGTATATATGTTTCCATTGACTGTCTAGAATCTGTCAACAATTGAATTTCAACTGTTATTGATTGCCACAAACAACTAACTACGATTTTCTTATTTATTAAAAAAGAAAATTTATTTCATAAATAAGTATTAAAAAATTAATTAATCAAGAATTGCCCAAGAACCCCAAAGCCTGAGACCTTATATTTGACAATTAATATTCTTATATTTACAACCATAATTACAAGCCCAACACCACAATTTTAAGCCTAGAGTGCTTGACCAAATCCTCGACCTTGGTCGGGTTTGGTCTTCCCCCTTCTTGTCAAATGGTATCCTATGAATTGTCGTTCGTCTACATCGAACATATATTTTGTTTGGTTTAACTTCATTGTGGTTGGTTACATAAAGAGTGAGAAGCATTTCTTCGTCATCTTTTAGTAGCATTGCTTAATCTTTATATATAGTTACTATTTCATGTACATATACTGATATATTTTTTCTTATCTGGTCTTTCAAAATATTATTATCAAATGTTGATTTGTTGCTCGACATTTTTAAGGCCGAAGACCATTGTTTGGTAACAAAAACTACCATGATCAATATAAAATGTGTTCTCTTCCATATCCTTCTTATTCAATAGTATCAAATGGTAGCCTTTATAGGCATCTGGAAACATTTCCACATATGTCCATGGACAAAAAAGTCCAAGGCTGCTGATTCGCAAGCAGGAGGGAAGGGGGCCATGAGTGGTTTGGTGAGTGTGGAAACACCCACGATGGTCGGTGTTGTTCATTTTCGTGCCATGATTGTGGCAATGACGGTCACTACAGCCATGTCTATAATCAGGAGATGAGAGTGTGTTGCCATTGCGAGTGGGCGGGCCACATTAACGCCAATTATCCCTGATTGATGAGGGGAGCGTCACAGGCCCCAACACCCGCTACATTGAGGTACATAGAAGGCCGCCAGGTAAAGACAGAGGCTCCGTGAGGCAAGAACAAATCTAAGCAACTTATAACTGAGGAGGCGACAACAGCACCAGATGTAAACCGTAGTAACCATTGTTGTATTATGTTGCTCTCTATTTATATTTGAATGGGTACATGTCTTGTTAGCACTGTATTATCCTTAGTGTTTTTGACTCAGGAATAAGTCGTATATTGTGTTGCTCACTTTTAGAAAGGACGTTAATGTTACTCTAGGATTGTTGGGACAACCTCTAGGGATTGACATTGTAGATGATAGATGGTTAAAGTGTTGGATTCTATCGTACTGGGAATCTAGAGATCTACGAGGTGAGGTTTCCAGTAGACCTCATCCCTATCATGTTGAGCAAGGATTAACATAGTGGAAGGTCTGTATTGGCAAATATAGTTTGAGACATTGATGACTGTGATTGGCAGCAGGTATGGATTCGAACCCGAAGTGAGGAGAGCTGACAGTTCATGGCAAGGCTGTAACGACCCAAAAATCTCGAATTTATATTCGAGAAAATACGTAAGGAAAATACCAAAAATATTTTGAAAGTTTTAAAATAAATTACTTAGAAATGTGGTAAAATACCAAAAGTTTGGAGAAAGATGATGAGAAAAGGGCAAAATGGTCATTTGACATCCAAATGACTTTTAAGTAAGGAAAATATGATTTGTTTGGAGCTAATATATATTGAAATAAAATTTTGACACCAAATAATGGTGATAAGAATTTGAAAGTTAATTCTATTAAAAGAGGGTAATTTGGTCATTTGACCATAAAAGGGTAATTTGGTCATTTGCCCATGTATAAGATTTATTATGAAAGTATATTTTGGTTTTTGGACCAAAAGTGTAAGAAACTAAGTTACATGAAATAAAACTTGATTTTTGGTGGCCAAAGTGCAAAAGATGAAAGCTAGAGACCTAAGTGTAATTATTTTATAAAAAAATTAAACATAAATGAGAGTTATCTCTCATTCTCCAGAAATTTACAGAAGAGTCTAGAGAGAACGAGAGAGAGAGAGAGTATGAGAAGAGAGCACGGGAAAGATCAAGAAAGAGTTCAAAGATTAAGCTTTAGATTGAAGTTCCTAAGCATTTGAGGTAAGGTTTTCAAACTCTAAGCTTCAAATTCGTGATCGAGAATCAAGTATTGATTTATGATTTTTCCAGAAATCATGGTTCCAATGTAAACATCTAATTCATCTTGCTCAAAATCACCATTAAAGCATGTTCTAGTCATGGAGTATGTAAAAATTAAGAAAATGGTGATTTTGCTCAAGAACCCTAAGTCACGGGTTTGAAAGTTCAGATGGTTTTAATTAATCTAATATGTTAGAAATGATGAAAGAAACTTGTATTAACAAGTAATTCAATGAAATTGAAGATTTAATGCCAAAAATGATGAAATGGGTTTTTAGCTCAAGAACCCTAGAAATGGGTTAATGAGTTGAAACTGATTTCATATAGTTCTAATGGTTTTGTTAAGTTAAAAATGTCATAAAAGAAGTAAGAAATCAGTCTACAAGTTTGAAAATTCAATAAATGGGTTTTTGGTGAAAAATGAGGATTTCGGAAGAATTTTCAAGTTTATAAAGAAGATTTGATAATTTTGTAGTCTAAAATCAAGTATAAGTTGGTATTTAGGGCCTGTAAATGACCCTAAACCAATTAAGTATTAAGAGCTTAATGGGGTGAATAGTGGAACTACAGTTTGAAAAATCGTCAAATATAACAACTTACTTGCAGATCGCGACCCGACCACCATATGGTCGCGACGCGACCTGACGGCAGAGACAAAATGCAGTTTTTCATCCAAGTCTCCTGCCAAGTGATTTTCAATTTTGAGTTTTGGTCCAAAACTTGTCCGTTTGATCCCTAATTTTAAACATAGGTCTATTATGGCCTAAAACTTCATGGAAAATTGTCGGAACCGAAATACGACCCTCCGAGGGTACTGTAGTAAAATACGTATAAAATACGACTTAATTAAAGTTGGTCATTTTAAAGTTATATACTTATTATGACCCAAGATAGTATTATAAGGACTCTAATGAGTTATAGAATTAGTTAGCATGAATGTTAATGTATAACATGATAATTATAGGTTCATGCCAAGTGATTATTTAATCACAAAAGAGTATAAATACAAGGAACGTGTAGTCAATCTTCTAGCAATACATGAGGTGAGTACATGCAGTATTTTTACCCATTCTGGGGTATATGGCAAGTAAGTATTTTCAAGATTTTTCTATAAAATTTCTATATGTGAAATTATATGCAAGAGTATTGTTTCTAAATTGTTGTGAAAGTATAATGCTATATTTGAAGCTAAGTTTTGAACTACAAATTATATTAAGTGAAAGTATGTTGGTCTATGTACCAATTATGTGAAAGTATAGTTTGAAATACAAGTTGTACATGTTTTCAAGTATGAATGGGCATATAGCCATAAGATGTTTGGAAAGTATGATTTGGCATTAAGCCTAAAATGTTATAAAGACATGTTTTAAACATATGGTTTATGTGAAATAAAAGTTATGAATTTGGCATTTAGCCATAAAGACAAGAAATGATGAAGTTTGGCAATTAGCCACTATGTAAGTAAGGAATTGTTAAAGTAAACAGAAAATGTTTTGTATGACTGGTAATTGTAGCAAGCAGCGTTAGTAAGGGAACTATGTTCCAACCTACCCGGGTTAGGTAAGGGGTCTACTGGGGAAAAACCCCATCGCGAAGTAGATTGCCTCAACACTTCTATGGTGAGGATTGATCCGTTCTTTCTAGCCATAGAGACTTGGGGTATCACTTATGGTGATTAAATCCCTAAGTATAAAAATCCAGCAAGCTTATAAAACCAGTCAAAGAAAGTAAGAAAGAAGCAATTTTTGTAAAGTATATTATGAAGTGATTTTGAAAGGTAAAGAGTTATAGTATGTTACTACTATAAAGTTTTGAAAGATGCTATTTTTCCAAAGTATGTTATTAAATGATTTAGAGAAGTAAAAAGTTATAGTATGTTATTACTATAAAGTTTTGACAGAAGTTTTATGATATAAATTTTATAAAAGTTGGCAAAAGAAGTTAAAGGTTTGAGTCTAAAACTCATGTAACTCACGAGACATTTTTGTCTTACGTATTCTATGTTTTGCCATGTATTCCAGGTTAACATAAATTGCTATAAATGGGATGAAGTTTAGCTGGAGTGGAGATTGAGTTAGCTCCTATCTTGGACGGAAGGTTTAATCATTTTGTTGCTTACTATGGTTAGTTTTGGTATGGATTTGTAACACCCACAGTTTTATACATGTAAATAATCGGTTTTTGATAAACCGTATTTTTGTATTCAAGTATTTATACGAAAAACCATAGTATTTGTAAACAGTAGAATTAGGGTGTCACGAGTTGGTATCAGAGCCATAGTTTAAGCGAATTAGGATTGGCTTGTTCCACTCCTAGGCTTAAATTCATGCTATAGGAAAGTTAGTTTGTGAAAGTATGCTATATGGTGTCTTAAATGATTAAGACATTATGCATTATTTAAAGTATGGAGATATATAAAACAAAGAAGTGTTAAGTTAACGTTTAAAGTGATCAAAAATTTGACCGTTAGGAAAATTGTATGATATTTTCCATAACCGTCTAAATTTATTAAAGACTATGGTTATAAAGTAGTAAAATTTTAGTAGTGATCACCATGTGTTTATGATGGTATTATATGTTAAAGGAACCAGGGTCCTATGAAACCCTGTGGTAACAGCAGAATCAATATGTATAGGTGATTATGGTAATATGGGGCCGTATTATCATAATCACAGGATATGTATTGGGACTGGTGGAATCGCAAAGGAATTATGGCATTCTGGTGGGTAAGATTTATGAAGAGAGTAGTAAGTAAAACATAGGAATTATATGCCTATGTAATAACAACCAGTAAAATTATGAGTAATAAAAGTTAATGCAGTGAATATATACCACTTAGTATGGTAAAGTAAAAGAGATAATATGATAATTAATATTTGTTTAGACAGATTGAAAGATATTAAAGTATATACCTGTCGAGGCGAGAGAAAGTATGAATAAGAGCAATTTAAATAGGAATTATGGGTATTGATTATCTACATAACATAAAAGTTGTAAGACTCTTACATGAAGAATGAAAATTTTAAGCAGAGTATAATGATAGTACAAAAATTTGTAAAAAAAAAATAATAATAATAATAAAAGAGTCGTAAAGAAGAGTTTAATGCAATCAGGTGGTGTGTCTTGGGCATGACCATTAAATTTCAAATTTTCTTTAAAAGATGTATGAATAGTAAATATATAAAGGAAGCAGAATATCGTTGTAAGACGATAAGATTAAAACTATGAGAAAAGCTAAAGATAGAAGATGACAATGGTAGCAGAGAGTGGAAGACTAACTGCCGGGGTTGAACAAAGAAGATAAATGAAAGTGTCCAAAGATGGACAATTGAATAAGTTATAAGTACAGTGCTATAATGAGTAATAAAAACAAAGTAAGATTACACAATGGGGAAAAGAATGATGAATGGTAAATTGTTAAAAATTATGATATTTTAAGAAAAATGTATTAATGTAATGTGATAAAATGAATGTGAATCGAGAAATAAAGGTTGAATGCCTAAATAAATGTTAGACAAGAAATTAAAGGTGAAACAAATGATGATAAGATAGTGGTTGCCAAGAATTAATTTCCGCAACCAAATGAATGAAATAAAAGAAGAAATACCTGTAATGAAAGAGTATAATGATGTATGATAATGGAAGAAAACCAAAAGCATGTGAGCAAAATGACTAAAGGTCATAAATGATATGAAGTAAAGAAAAATAGCAAATATCTAAACAAGTAGTAGACGAAGAATTAAAGATAATGTAAGAACTATGATAAACAGGCAGGAAGTTACTACTTCCGAATGGGAATAATGGCTAAAAGTCTCCAAAGATTTTGAGAAATGATTAGTACATGGCTGGTAATCATGAAATACAAAGAAATGTATATATGTTTATACGTGTTTATAAATATAAGTAAATGAGTAAGTTTTAAAACTTATACAAGATATAAGAGTGACTGTGAAATAGGTATTCTAATTAGAATACTATAAGGTATGAAGCAAAAGAGTAAAATAATGTATTGGGCAAATTGCCTCGAAATATAAAAGAACGAAAGACGATGAGAAAATAAAAGACAGTTGTGTATCACTTAGAGATACATAAGAAGTAAGTTTTATAAGAAATATAAAACTATAATGTTGTAAAGCATAATATAATGTGTTAGGCATGTAGCCTTATAACACATAACAGAAATGGTAAAAGATGTAAAGGTAAGAAAATTAATTGTTGGCATTAGCTACGACAGGTAAAGAGTGACGAATGGTAATGGTGTTTGAGGGTTGTGTCAAGAAGTAGTCATGGGACGAAAATGTTAAAAATACCTAGTTGGGTTCTTAAACCAAAAGAGAACCAAGTATATATATATATATATATATATATATATATATATATATATATATATATATATATATATATATATATATGTATATTATGCAACTAAGAACTTGTAAGTATATGTCAAGAAGTTAATGAATGTGGTTTGTAAAACATAAATACACCACAAGATAATAATATTATGAAAAGTGAAGTAAGTATGGAAATGTGAATTATCGTATGCAACATGTACGAAGTCCCATAAGTGAATTGAAGAAAAACAAATTTCGAATCAATCATGGTAAACAATTTAGATACCGTGAGGAAAGAGTAAGCAGAAGATCAGGTGCTAAACTAAGCACTAATGTGAGAAATAAGAATTGGTAAAGAAATACTAAAACGTAAATAATAATATGAGAAGGGTATATGGAATACATAAGAAGATGAAAAATGTAATAGAAATGATTTTTCCTTAAAGGTGTGAATTGAGAAGGAAGTTGACTGAAATAATAGATCAACTTCAACAGTAAAACTGTACAAGTTTATAAGGTTAAGTATGGTGTATTATATATAGACAGAAAGTTAATGATGTCTAATTGTTAAAATAAAAAGCGGAACATCGTTTCAACACTTTCAGCACGAGATAAGTAGATTCTCGTGAACAATATGATGATTCGACAGATTCTGTCCCAATCAGAAAAGTATGAATGTAAAGTGTAACAAGAAGGAGGAAAATACATCCTTTATAAATGGTAATGAGTCAGTAGTGGGTAATAGAGATAAAGAAGAATAAACTGAAGTTAATAAGATTTAAAAACAAATGTAAGAAAAATAAAATAAGATGTTGTAAAACTTCTGTAAAGAATAAATAACAGTGGATTATCTAGGAAGTAACGAATGAGTAAAGGAATGAGAAGAAGAGAAGAGTGAAAATAAATAAGCAATATTAAGTGAAGATGAAAAGATTGCTTAAGTAAAATGTCCATTAAGGGACAAAATTTATACAAGGAAAAGATTTTGTGTAATTATGAATTTATATAAATACGAAACATATATAATTATGTTTAATGGTATTTGGAATCTTTATAAATAAAGAATGTTGTGAGTATAATCTCACCTGTTTTAGTAAAGATATGAGAAGAATTATAAAGTAGATTGCTATTTATGAAAAAAAGTATTGAAGTATGAGATTATTTTGTAAAATAAGTTTACTAAGAGATTGTATATAAATGAAAGGAGGTAGAAAGGAAAATAACTAGAATGTAGAGTATGAAATATGAATGAATGACTAAAAGGTTGAGAAAACAGATAAAATGACCAAAATGATATTTTGGTTAACTGGGAAAATATAAAGTTTTAAAGAGATTATGTTAATCCTCTATAAAGGATTGAAAGCAGGAACCGTTAAGAGCTGATTAAAGAATCAAAAACAACCAAAGAAGAAAAGATTAAAAGATAAAATAATGAAGAATATGATTATGTGTTGGTAAAAAGAAAGTATCTGCTAGAAACCAACTTTGGCGGAGAACATTTGAAAAGGAGGAGGAAGTGATTTCCTTTTAGTAATTGTGCGATGATTCCGAGGACGGAATCCCAATAAGGGGGAGGTAGTTGTAACGACCCAAAAATCTCGAATTTATATTCGAGAAAATACGTAAGGAAAAGACCAAAAATATTTTGAAAGTTTTAAAATAAATTACTTAGAAATGTGGTAAAATACCAAAAGTTTGGAGAAAGATGATGAGAAAAGGGCAAAATGGTCATTTGACATCCAAATGACTTTTAAGTAAGGAAAATATGATTTGTTTGGAGCTAATATATATTGAAATAAAATTTTGACACCAAATAATGGTGATAAGAATTTGAAAGTTAATTCTATTAAAAGAGGGTAATTTGGTCATTTGACCATAAAAGGGTAATTTGGTCATTTGCCCATGTATAAGATTTATTATGAAAGTATATTTTGGTTTTTGGACCAAAAGTGTAAGAAACTAAGTTACATGAAATAAAACTTGATTTTTGGTGGCCAAAGTGCAAAAGATGAAAGCTAGAGACCTAAGTGTAATTATTTTATAAAAAAATTAAACATAAATGAGAGTTATCTCTCATTCTCCAGAAATTTACAGAAGAGTCTAGAGAGAACGAGAGAGAGAGAGAGAGTATGAGAAGAGAGCACGGGAAAGATCAAGAAAGAGTTCAAAGATTAAGCTTTAGATTGAAGTTCCTAAGCATTTGAGGTAAGGTTTTCAAACTCTAAGCTTCAAATTCGTGATCGAGAATCAAGTATTGATTTATGATTTTTCCAGAAATCATGGTTCCAATGTAAACATCTAATTCATCTTGCTCAAAATCACCATTAAAGCATGTTCTAGTCATGGAGTATGTAAAAATTAAGAAAATGGTGATTTTGCTCAAGAACCCTAAGTCACGGGTTTGAAAGTTCAGATGGTTTTAATTAATCTAATATGTTAGAAATGATGAAAGAAACTTGTATTAACAAGTAATTCAATGAAATTGAAGATTTAATGCCAAAAATGATGAAATGGGTTTTTAGCTCAAGAACCCTAGAAATGGGTTAATGAGTTGAAACTGATTTCATATAGTTCTAATGGTTTTGTTAAGTTAAAAATGTCATAAAAGAAGTAAGAAATCAGTCTACAAGTTTGAAAATTCAATAAATGGGTTTTTGGTGAAAAATGAGGATTTCGGAAGAATTTTCAAGTTTATAAAGAAGATTTGATAATTTTGTAGTCTAAAATCAAGTATAAGTTGGTATTTAGGGCCTGGAAATGACCCTAAACCAATTAAGTTAAGTATTAAGAGCTTAATGGGGTGAATAGTGGAACTGCAGTTTGAAAAATCGTCAAATATAACAACTTACTTGCAGATCGCGACCCGACCACCATATGATCGCGACGCGACCTGACGGCAGAGACAAAATGCAGTTTTTCATCCAAGTCTCCTGCCAAGTGATTTTCAATTTTGAGTTTTGGTCCAAAACTTGTCCGTTTGATCCCAAATTTTAAACATAGGTCTATTATGGTCTAAAACTTCATGGAAAATTATCGGAACCGAAATACGACCCTCCGAGGGTACTGTAGTAAAATACGTATAAAATACGACTTAATTAAAGTTGGTCATTTTAAAGTTATATACTTATTATGACCCAAGATAGTATTATAAGGACTCTAATGAGTTATAGAATTAGTTAGCATGAATGTTAATGTATAACATGTTAATTATAGGTTCATGCCAAGTGATTATTTAATCACAAAAGAGTATAAATACAAGGAACGTGTAGTCAATCTTCTAGCAATACATGAGGTGAGTACATGCAGTATTTTTACCCATTCTGGGGTATATGGCAAGTAAGTATTTTCAAGATTTTTCTATAAAATTTCTATATGTGAAATTATATGCAAGAGTATTGTTTCTAAATTGTTGTGAAAGTATAATGCTATATTTGAAGCTAAGTTTTAAACTACAAATTATATTAAGTGAAAGTATGTTGGTCTATGTACCAATTATGTGAAAGTATAGTTTGAAATACAAGTTGTACATGTTTTCAAGTATGAATGGGCATATAGCCATAAGATGTTTGGAAAGTATAATTTGGCATTAAGCCTAAAATGTTATAAAGACATGTTTTAAACATATGGTTTATGTGAAATAAAAGTTATGAATTTGGCATTTAGCCATAAAGACAAGAAATGATGAAGTTTGGCAATTAGCCACTATATAAGTAAGTAATTGTTAAAGTAAACAGAAAATGTTTTGTATGACTGGTAATTGTAGCAAGCAGCGTTAGTAAAGGAACTATGTTCCAACCTACCCGGGTTAGGTAAGGGGTCTACTGGGGAAAAACCCCATCGCGAAGTAGATTGCCTCAGCACTTCTATGGTGAGGATTGATTCGTTCTTTCTAGCCATAGAAACTTGGGGTATCACTTATGGTGATTAAATCCCTAAGTATAAAAATCCAGCAGGCTTATAAAACCAGTCAAAGAAAGTAAGAAATAAGCTATTTTTGTAAAGTATATTATGAAGTGATTTTGAAAGGTAAAGAGTTATAGTTTGTTACTACTATAAAGTTTTGAAAGATGTTATTTTTCCAAAGTATGTTATTAAATGATTTAGAGAAGTAAAAAATTATAGTATGTTATTACTATAAAGTTTTGACAGAAGTTTTATGATATAAATTTTATAAAAGTTGGCAAAAGAAGTTAAAGGTTTGAGTCTAAAACTCATGTAACTCACGAGACATTTTTGTCTTACGTATTCTATGTTTTGCCATGTATTCCAGGTTAACATAAATTACTATAAATGGGATGAAGTTTAGCTGGAGTGGAGCTTGAGTTAGCTCCTATCTTGGACGCAAGGTTTAATCCTTTTGTTGCTTACTATGGTTAGTTTTGGTATGGATTTGTAACACCCACAGTTTTATACATGTAAATAATCAGTTTCTGATAAACCGTATTTTTGTATTCAAGTATTTATACGAAAAACCATAGTATTTGTAAACAGTAGAATTGGGGTGTCACAAAGGCAACGAGAGGTAGTGTGGCCTTTTGTTCGGCTTTGATGGCACGATCATATCTTCAGCATAGAGGTACTGAATTTGGCTTACTGTAATAGTTTATTGGGTATCCATCCCGAGGGATAGGTGAAGTTTTGTTTAGATTTGGGCACGATGACGCTTCGATAGCCAAGGAACCATATTGTTTTGCACTACCAGGGATATACGAGTTATCTATGCAGCTTCAGGAGCTATTAGACAAGGCTTTATGAGGACCAATAGTTTTCCCTAGAGAGCCCCAAGTTTGTTCGACATGAAGAATGATGGATCATAGGAGTCTAAGGTATTTTTCAGGTCAACCGGACCTGAGCATTAGGTAGAAGAAGTGACTTAATGTAGCAGAAGACTACAACTATGAAATTTTATACCACCTGGGTAGGGCCAGTTTGGTTGCCGATGTGTTGTTGAATACTTAGTGCATTTTCGTGACTAGTGTCTGAGGATTATGTATTCACACCTTTATTGTATGATCAAGGAAGCTCCATCGAGGTAAGCAGGGTAGAGACTCAAAAGATGCAAAGGATCTTGGGGAAGATGGAAACTTTGTTATAGATAAATGGGACTTATTGATGTGGTACGACCGGATATAGGTTCTTTCAACTTGGGGAACCCGACAGACACTACTAAATGAGATACAGGAATTGAAGTTGTCAGTCTATCACTGCATGACGAAGGTGTATAGGATCTGCGAGGGGATTATTGGTGGCTCGGCATGGCGCGAGATGCATTATGGCATGTGAGAGGTGGTTGAATTGAGAAAAGGTCAGGCTGAGTGCCGGAAATGCCACGACAAGCTTTAACCATAACGGATTCTCACAATGGAAAGGGGAGCATGTCGCATTAGGTTTGATCGTCAAATTGCCAAAGACTCATCGGAATGTAGATGAAGGTAGGTTATAGTGGATAGATTGACCAAGAGTGCCTACTAGCTATCGATACAGGATACTTCCACATTAGAGATTGACCAATATATATGTTTGGAAAGTAATTGTCTGTCATGGTGTATCTGTTTTGAAAATATTGTATAGGAATGTCAAGTTTACCTCCACGTTATGCAAGAGATTTCACAAGGATTTGGGCACCTAACTTCATCTTAGCACCGCTTATCATCCCCAGATCGATGTCCAGAAATAGAGGACTACGCATACACTCGAGAATAGGCTAGGAGCATACACTATCAATAATGGTGAGGACCGGGATTCGTACTTTCTGCAGGCAGAGTGCTCATACAACAACAACTTTTGTTCGGGTATCAACATGCCTCCATTTGATATTTTGAATGGGAGAGGTCGGGCAACGATTCATTAGGAATGTGGATGTTGTACTTGAGATCATCGAGCTTATACAGAGGATTAGGGAGAGACTACGGACTGCTCAAGGTAGGTAGGAGAATTACCCAAAGAGATGTAGGTCAGATTTGAGCATCAGATTGGGGATTTATTTTCTTCCTGAGGTGTTATCGTGGGAGAGAGTTATTCGGTTCAAAAAGTGGGGGCAAGATGGATCCCGTAGATTGCTCTATATTGGGATATTAGTCATGTGGGCAAGTAACCTGCCGTTTGGAGCCGTCGAGCAGCACAGTCAGATCCACAACACATTACATGTTTCTCAGTTGAGGAAGTGCATTGTAGATGGGACGACCATGGTAATTTTGTAGAGCATTTAGGTGGCGAGCGCCTGAACTATCTGGAACGCCCTGTTACAGCTTGGGAAGGAAGACGAAGACGTTGCATGACAACGCCTAGTAATATCAAATATTTTAGTTGTTGTTGAGCCTATTCTTAGTGAATTTATATCATATATCTACTGGTATTACTCACTTTCGTGCTAGTGCTATTGTGCAACAAAAAGATGAAAACAGGGACCAAAAACGTACAATTTGGAAGAATTTGAAGATTAAGGCAATATTAGGCGAATTCATACGCGCGCCGCGGGATTCACAAAAGCGAGATGCGGTTTTGAGGCGGTGGAGAAAATTCAAATGCCGATAAAACGGGGATAAACCTCTACGCGCGCCGCGAGATCTACTTTTGCGCGGCGCGGCCTCGTGATTTTTGAAACTATAAATAGAGGGTTTTAGGTCGAAAAAATCAGCAAAGGCTTGGCATAAAATCGACTCCCAAGACTCTTTGACTCCGAGTCTTAGCTTCAGCAACCGTTATTTGGTATTTTTATGTTTTTCTCTTTAATTTTCAATTAAGTTCATAGTTAGTAGTAATTGACTAGTGTCTTTGGGAGTGACAACCATTGATACTTAGTCCTTGTTTCTGGTTTTTGGATGTTAGTTACTGTTTTGGGAACTACTGGAATCTGAGTTTTTATAATAATCATTCGGTTTCTGTTAATTGCTCAGTTTTCGGTATTTATTGTTCTTGAATGCTTTTGTGGATGTCTGGTGTGACCTTTGTTACTTCTGATTTTGAGATATATGTCTGATTTCAGTAGGTACTTAGGTTAGTTTGGTTTGGAGTTTAGTTTAGTGAATGCTTGTTTGGAATTATTGATGTTTATGATTTTTTTTGGGATTTATTGGCAAAAGTTACGAACTAGATCCTCTGACTGTAGCGTGACACTGCAGTTGGTAATCTGTCACCTGTCTCGACCACGTAACTCCTATGGATCGACCCTGACTTCCACTGTGCTAAGTGTGTGTGTTAGGTATTTTCTTATTTTTGACCGCATGACGACCGCTGCGATGTCAAATTTTGGTGCCGTTGCCGGGGAGTTGTGAGCTTGAGAATAGGTGATCTGTAGGCTTTTTAGTTCTGATATTGTGTTTTAGTATTGAGATTTCAAGTTATTTTGCTTTTGGTTTCTTGGGCGTGTTGCATTAGTGCATGCGTAGCCGTAGGGGTGAGCAATTATCTCCTTTGCGTTTTGACTCAGAGATTGAGCGAACTGCGCGCAAGATCCATGCACGTAGGCGTTTAAATACAATGAGTTTTAATAATGTTAGTAGTAGTATAGTGAGTGTTGCCCAGGAACCCTCGGGTGAGGCAACGTTGATGTCATTTATTCCCCCAATTTCAGAATTTCACATTGGGAGTACGAGTGCTACTGGTGGTGCGGCTTCAGCCCCTGCACCTATACCATCATGCACTCCACCGTCGATTCCACCATTTCAACCTTTATCCCAACCACAATCCACAAACCCATTTACACCTGCCATGTCTTGGGGAGCGCCGACCCGTGATGGCACCCCAGTATCTAGACAGAAGACACCCATTTCACAACCACCACCAGTACTTTTTAAACCACAAACCACATTCCAACCTATACCACCGCAGCAACAATACCAACAACCACCTCAGCAGCAGTACCAGTATCAAGAGATTGAGGAGAGGTATGAGGATGAAGACGAAGGATGGGTTCCACCAGCACCACAGCAACCATGGAACCGAGGTCGGGGACCTCCAAGAAGAGCACAGCAGCATCAACCACTACAAGGTCAGCAGAGATATAATGATCATCACTTTTACGGTAATCCTGCTCAACCATTGTATTTTGCACAACCGAGGGGGCAATCGGTTGCATCGCACTTCCAACCATGGGAGTACGATGACTCGTCACCCATTTACATTCCTAATGATATAGAATCTCAAGTAGAAATTAGGCCTCAGATGTTAGGGATATTACCGGAATTTAGGGGGTACAAACAGGATGACCCATACAATCACTTGTATGAGTTTATAGCAATAGCCAACGCTAACACCCCTAGGAACACCAATAAGAACATTTTTAGATTAAGATTGTTCCCATTCACTCTGAAAGACAAAGCCAAATATTGGTTCACATCTTTGCCATCGAATAGCATCACTACATGGGACCAACTCAAAGCTAAGTTCTTATAAGAGTTTTATCCGGCAAGCAAGACGACGGAAATCAGTAGGGCTATTCAGGATTTCTAGCAGAAGCCTGGAGAAGCTTTTCATGAAGCATGGGATCGTCTAAAGGAGCTGATGAGGTCGTGCCCTCATCACGATATTCCAAAGTGGCAACTGGTTAAGGTATTCTTTGAAGGAGTAAATGAGACGCATCAAGCAATGATAATTGCCTCATCAAGTGGGACATTTATGTGGCAAGAGCCAGAGGATGCCTGGAAGTTCTTAGAGAAGTTGAGCTTAGGATCTAAGGTCAGTGGATCCATGAAGGATAATACAGTTTACGTAGCAAACATTGAAGCAGAAAACAAGTGGAAGACGGAAATTCAGAAGGAGCTTAGTGCTGTGACTAAAAATTTTAATCAAATGCTCGCGAGGTTTCAAAAGGAGAAGGGAGCATATGTATTGCATGGGCAAGTTGTATGTAATACATGTGGTGAAATAGGACATAGTCACAGTGAATGCTTGATGACTCATGAGGAAATTAGTCAAGTTCATGGATATGGTCAATTCCATAACACACCACGACCATTCAGAAACAATCAGCAGCGAGAGGTAAGACAACCACCAGTGAGGCAGCAGCAGATGCAACCTACACCTCCAGTAGGAAGTGTGAATATTGGCATGCAGGAAATTTTTGGAATGTTAATTAAGCTCCAGGAAGTGGAGGATGCCAATTCAAAAGCCATTATGAAGCTAGGGGAGGTAATTATTAAGATGGAGGAAGATAGAGCACAAGAGAAGGCACAACCGTCGAAAGTGCAAGTGAATGAGGTTATCACACTCAGGAGCAGGAAGAAAGTGGATAACAAAGTTACAGCTCCACTAGCAGAAGAGGATAGTGATGTAGAAATAATTTTTGATGAGAAAGAAGAGTTGGAAAGGGAAGAGAAATAGGGGAAGGAAGAACAAGAAAAGAAGAAGAAACAAGCAAGTACATGGGAGAAGTGAGAAACAAGTGGGACAGTTCCTTTCCCTACGGCTTTGGAACAGCCGGAGAAGAGACCATATGGGAAAAAGGGACCGCAGGCAGAAGACATGTGGGAACTGTTTAGTCAGATCAAGGTCAACATCCCATTGGTTAAACTTATCAAGGAGGTTCCTGCATATGCGAAATTTCTCAAAGACATGTGTATTCACAAAAAGCATATTCTGTGGCACTTACCTAAAATGATTAGTTTGCCCGAAAATGTAAGTTCCTTAATTGTGGATGCATTACCTCCCAAGATGAAGGATCCAGGAGTTCCTCTCATCTCAGTGGATTTAGGCGATGTGCATATCAAGAAAGCTCTGCTAGATTTGGGTGCAAGCATGAACATTCTACCAGGATAGCTTTTTGACAAGTATGAATTCGGTACTTTAAGATCTACTAATGTGATTCTACAGCTTGCTGATAAATCTACAAAGATTCTATGGTGAATGTTGTCAGACGTTATCATTAAGGTGAGAGATTTCTATTACCCAGCGGATTTCTTAGTTCTGGATACCCGTCAGGCGGATGGAGAGCAGCCGACAATTATTTTGGGGCGACCCTTCTTGGCTACAGCTAATGCAAACATTCACTATCGTACAGGAGAGATGGGGATTTACTTTGGGAACCGGCAAGCTAAGATTAATATCTTTAATGCCAAAGAAAGCACCATAGAGGATGAAGAATGCTACCAGGTGGACATCATAGATGAGTTAGTACAGCAGCATATGCGTGAAGTGTTGCAACAAGAAGTGATGAATACTCAAGAAGAAGGAGAGGGTGAGCAGGAGAAGCAGCCAGAAAAGACAAAGGCATGAAGCAGGAAGAATGCACGCACATCGAGAAGCTGCCAACGGAGATTCCAAAGACGTTAAAACCATCATTGTAGGAACCACCGAAACTGGAGTTGAAACCATTACCAGCCCATCTAATGTATGCCTTTCTAGGAGAAAAGGATACTTTACCAGTGATTTTAGCAGCAAACTTAACAGAGGAACAAGAAACGGAATTACTCAAGATATTGTCCAAGCATAAGGAGGCTATTGGTTGGCCAATCGTAGATTTAAAAGGAATTAGTCCAACCACATGTATGCATCGAATCATCACAGAAGAAGGAGCTAAACCTGCCAGAGACACGCAGAGAAGATTGAATCCAAATCTGAAGGAAGTTGTAAAGAAGGAAGTTCTAAAGTGGGTGAATGCTGGGATCATATATCCGATCTCTGATAGTGAATGGGTCAGCCCGACACAGACAGTACCAAAGAAATCTGGAATAACTGTTGTGGATACTAAAGATGGTGACAAAGTTTCCACAAGACCCATGACTGGATGGAGAGTATGTATCGATTACCGAAAACTCAATGCCGCTACATCTAAGGACCATTTTCCATTACCATTCATCGATCAGATCGTGGAAAAGTTAGCTGGACAGAAGTATTATTGTTTCTTGGATGGCTATTCTGGGTATAATTAGATTGCCATTCACCCGGAGGATCAAGCAAAGACTACATTCACATGTCCATATGGTACTTTTGCGTTTCGCGGAATGCCATTCGGATTGTGCAATGCCCCCGCTACATTTCAACGGTGTATGATGGCGATATTCTCCGACATGATTGGTGACGCTTTGAAAATCTTCATGGACGATTTCTCGATTTTTGGATCAACATTTGAAGCCTGCTTAAGTCAATTGGAAAAGGTGTTACAAAGATGTGTTAAGTCTAATCTGGTTCTTTCTTGGGAGAAAAGCCACTTCATGGTTAGAGAAGGAATATTTTTAGGTCATGTGGTCTCTGAGAGAGGATTTGAGGTAGATCATGCTAAGGTTAAGGTTATTTCCACATTGCCACCCCCGACATCTGTGAAAGGGGTTAGATCTTTTCTAGGTCATGCTGGTTTTTACCGTAGATTTATTAAGGATTTTAGTACTATCTCCAAACCTCTTTGTGGCCTTCTGTTGAAAGACGCACCAATTATTTCTGATGAAGAATGTGTAAAAGCATTTAATATTTTAAAAAATAAATTGGTCGAGGCCCCCATTTTAAAACCTCCTGATTGGACCCAACCTTTTGAAATAATGTGTGATGCTAGTGACTATGCTGCTGGTGCAGTATTAGGCCAAAGGGTTGACCGGAAACCAGTAGTTATTTGTTATGCTAGTAAAACTTTTTCTGAAGCTCAACTAAATTGTACAACTACCGAAAAAGAATTACTCGCTGTAGTATTTGCGCTAGACAAGTTCCGATCACATATTTGGGGATCCAAGGTGGTAGTTTACACTGACCACAGTGCTGTTCGACATTTGCTTGCTAAAAAGGTGTCTAAACCAAGATTGATCAGATGGATACTTCTGTTTCAAGAGTGCGATGTGGAAATCAAGGACAAGAAGGGAGCAGAGAATGTAGTGGCAGATCATCTTTCTCGACTGCCGGCAAAAGGATTGGAAGCTGGAATTAAAGATTCATTCCCAGATGAGTAGCTGGTGGAACTTACTGGAGCTCCATGGTATGCAAACTATGTGAATTTTCTGGCCACGGGAGCAATACCAAAACACTGGACTAAACAGAGGCAAAAACAATTCCGTACATATGCAAAGAGATTTATTTGGGATGACCCTGACCTTTTCAAGGTAGGAGAGGATCAAATAATACGCCGATGTGTGCCTGATAGCGAAATTGAGGAGGTATTGGAACACTGCCATGCATCAGCATGTGGAGGGCATTTCAGTGGTAAAAAGACAAGGTATAAGGTTCTAGAATCTGGATTGTACTGGCCAACCATCTTTAGGGACGTGCATAAAAATGCTAAGTAATGCCTCAACTGCCAACAGCTGGGAAACATATCGAAGAGGGATCAAATGCCCTTAAACCCAATTTTGGTAGTGGACATTTTTGATTTCTGGGGAATCGACTTTATGGGTCCATTTCCCACGTCACACGGTTATGTTTACATTTTGGTAGCAGTGGATTATGTGTCTAAATGGATCGAGGCAGAAGCAACCCGCACGAATGATCACCATGTGGTGTGTAAATTCGTCAAGAAAAACATTTTCACCAGGCATGGAGTTCCACGAGTGATCATAAGTGACGGGGGGGGGGGGGGGGGGGTGTCACATTTCAAGAATTTTAAAGTTGGAAGGCTGCTAAAACACTACGGGGTGAATCATCGGATTGTGATACCTTATCATCCTCAGACGAGTGGCCAAGTGGAAGTGTCAAATAGGCAGATAAAAGAAATTCTTCAAAAGACAGTCAAAACCGACAGGAAAGATTGGTCACTAAGATTGGATGATGCGTTGTGGGCTTACCGAACTGCTTATAAGACACCGATCGGAACCACTCCGTATCGGTTGATTTATGGAAAAGGCTGTTACTTGCCTGTGGAACTTGCTAACCGAGCTTTATGGGCAACCAAACAAGTGAATATGGACTACCCTGAAGTTGGAAAAGAACGGAAATGACAACTATCCGAGTTGGAGGAGCTACGAGACAAAGCATACGAGAATGCAGCTACGTACAAATCGAAAACGAAGCGGTATCACGATGCTAAGCTCAAGTTGAAAACTTTTGAAGTTGGACAGAAGGTATGGTTGTACAACTCCAGATTGAAGATGTTTCCTGGGAAATTAAGAAGCAAATGGAATTGGCCATACGAAGTGGTTAGTGTCACACATTATGGTGCAATAGAGATTCAGGATTTCAAAGGTGGACAACCGTTCAAAGTCAATGGACATAGACTTAAACCCTATGTCATCTCAGGCACATTTCAGAAATTGGAAGTAGAAACGGTGGAATTCGTGACAGACAGTCCTGTGTATACGTCATAAGTCAGGTAAGTGCATGTCCGGCTGTAGACGTTAAACTTAGCGCTTGTCGGGAGGCAACCCGATCATCATGTGTATATTTGCATTGTTCAATAAGTAATAATTACACCCAATTGGTCACGGTAAGAAAAGAACAAGTGTGGGGTCATTTTGGTCATTTTGCAACACTGCGACGCGGGATCTTAGGGTCCGCGCCGCGCGTGTTTAGTTTTCGCGATTATAATTAAAATCAGATTTTTATACGCGACGCGGATAGAAGCTTCCCGCGCGGTGGCCTTATCTTAATTTGAAATTAGAGATAATCACAAAAAAAAGAGTTTGAACTCAACTCCAAAACCCTCACCCTTGTATATAATTCAACTTGCGCAATTCAGTGCATTCTTTATAGTGATTAATCATTTGCGCAATCCATTCAACTTCATACTCGCATTATTGTCAACAGAATCAAGTAAGTCCTCTCTTCTCTTCCCTTTTCTTTATAAAGTCTTGAAACCAGTGAAAATCCTCTGAAATCGGCAATGTAGTTAGTATATACGGAAATTAATGATGCCATTAGGATTAGAGTAGTGTATTTTACAAAACTCGATGTTTAGAATTGATTAAAACGTTCTGGAATTGAGTTAATCGAGGATTCTGGTTTGAACTCTTACGACGCGCCGCGGACTGTTAAAGTCAGCAACGCGGGATATGAATGTTCTTATGGCGCATCGCGGCCTTTCTGGTACGCGTCGTGTCGAACACTGAGCAGGACGTCGATTATGATTTTTTTATATATTTTTGCAGCCATTATGTCTTCATCCTGCAATTCTGAATCGCTCGATTGGAATTCTTTGACTACACAAACCAATAGAGTACATGCGGCTAGCTTTCTCAATCGCCGGGGTATGTGTCAACATAAACGTGTACTGCCATCCCGCATGGTCAACTGGGAGTTGCCAGGGAATCAGGGATTCTGGATCACCTAAAGGACTGGCTAGTTCAGGGAGGCTACGAAGAAGGGGAGCTAACTTACACTTGTAGGGCACTTGAAAACACAATGCAACTGAACGAACCCGTATACCACGAGGTCCTCCTGCAATTCCTTGCCAGCTATCATTTTGATCACAAGGAGACTGGTATGGATACTTAGGAGACAGTTCTATTTTGTCTGGGAAATCACGACCGTAGTTTTACCTTACGGGAATTCGGGTACCGCATTGGGCTATACACAGAAGAGGAGTCGCGGACACCGGCGTTTGGGACGTTTCACAGACGAGCCAGCCATACCATGGGTGATTCTTTCTCACCAGCTGAGTATTGGAGCACGATATCCTCCACCCGGTATCAAGAAAATACTGTCCGGGAGTGTTACATGCATTTGCTAGCACACCGTATGTTACACTGGCTCATAACAACCATGCTGTGGCCTCGTGCAGATGAGGAGAAAGTGTTTCCCCGAGAGTTGCATTTAATGTGGGCAGCAACGAGGATGCTTGAGACTTGTAACATCCCGTATTTCGTTGCCGATTACTTCAAACAAATAACCGATGAGCCTATGAAATATACCGCATTGGGAGGGGGGCACTTTATCACACGATTGGCGGACTTGTACGGGTTACTATCTGCACACACGACTGATGGATTGGAGGTTACACCTCCAATCCCATTTTGCCCGCCTGTGACTACCTCGCGGGAGGTTATCTATGTGGACCATTGACTCACATCTGTTGATCGCATGCCCTTCCCGGCGCTCCAGTCCGAGCTGTCTACATCTAAAAGAGGTCAAAGTCAGTCACCAGTCTACCCCGTGGTCTATCACCAGCTACCATGGAGTCCCGATTCCTCGCGGACGAAGTAAAAGCACTCCAGAGGAGTATGGAATCGCACAAGCAGGAGCATCAGGTTCAATCCTTTGCAATGCATGAGGTAGACAGGAGATCGGAGAACACACATACACAGCTTCTTTGGTTAGCTGATTGTGTTGTTGCACTTCTTGAAAAGACCAATTGTGCCCTGCCGAGACCCCAGCCGCCACTCAGAGGGGAGGTGGAGGAAGAACCAATGGAAGAAACGGATCTAGAAGAGGAGAATATGACGATACTACCCATGAGTAAAAGGGGATTGATGTAATTGTTTCTGAATTTTTGGTACATTTGTTTTTGCATTTTTAGGTTAGGAATAGTTTGAACAATTTGTTAATAATTTTTAGGAAAATTTGGTTAGGGTTGAAAAATAAGCCTTATGGCATTAATAAGAAGTAATAAATTTAGGAAAATCTTGTGTTGACTGATTTATATGGACGTTTGAATGATGGTAAAAATCCTGAAATTACCGCGCCGCGTCACCCTTATAGGGCACGACGCGGTCATTTCCAATTGACGTAATCTTCAAACTACGTAATTACCGCGGCACGCGCACATCAATCACGCGCCGCGGTTCGCGTCAGCACATAAAATGTTGTTGAACATTTCCTTTTTCTTGCGTGATTATCGTTTTTATTTCTGTTTGCGTTTAATATTTTTGTGAGTTATGCATATGATACCAAAAAAATGGAGGAGTTGTTTCAAGCAAGTGTGGGGTCACCGTGCCCTCTCCACTTGCTTTATCCATTGGCGTGTTCACTGTTGCGCTACAACTCCAGAACGCTTAATCAAGGACCTTTTTGTATGTATTTGTATCTGTGACACCGAGTACCAATCAAGCAGTTCCACTGTCCAAAGAGGTAACTCTTTCTCCCTTGTTTTGAATAATTTTTGTACAACGGGGACGTTGTACGGTTTTAAGTGTGGGGTGTGGACGGTCGAAATAGTATTTTTGAAAATTTTGCGGAAAATAACCGATTTTCAAAATTTTTAGCAACTTTTTCAAAATTTTTTAATAGGTTGTAATTTCGAAACGAATGGTTTGTGAATGTTATAGCATTGGTATTTTTCTAGAAATACTATTTAGTTGTCATCATGCTATTAGTTTTGTCAAATAAGTTGAGTTTTAGGTGTTAGACGATTGTGATATTTTAAGATTGGAATTTAGGAAGGAATTGTCAATCTGTGGCCTTTGTTGTTCGAGCCGGTAGGTCTAAAATGGGTGGACCTTACGCACCTTACCACCTAAGATTGTATGGTCTGGGATGGTATTTCTGAAAGCTCGTTACACGGACAACATCGAAAGTCATGGACAATTCTTTAATGGCCTTTAGAATCTGAATGAGTACGTACACTTCAATATGGACAGAAAATTTGTAATCAAGTGTTCTTTAGAAAGCCATGAATTCCAAAGAACATTCCGATTATGTTTTCATGAACTATTTCAATCTAACTCTGGGGACAATAAGCTTTGAAACTGAATACATCCAAAAATCGTTTGAGTTTTAGTTAAAATCTATTAAAAACTCTCTTGCTTGGGGACAAGCAAGGCACAAGTGTGGGGTGTTTGACAACGCCTAGTAATATCAAAAATTTTAGTCGTTGTTGAGCCATATTCTTAGTGAATTTATATCATATATCTACTGGTATTACTCACTTTTGTGCTAGTGTTATTGTGCAAGAAAAAGATGAAAACAGGGACCAAAAGCGTACAATTTGAAAGAAGTTTGAAGATCAAGGCAATATCAGGTGAATTCATACGCGCATCGCGGGTTTCACAAAAGCGCGACGCGGTGTTGAGGCAGTGGAGAAAATTCAAATGCCGATAAAACGGGGATAAACCTCTACGCGCGACGCGGGATCTACTTTTGCGCGACGCGGCCTCGTGATTTTTGAAACTATAAATAGAGGGTTTTAGGTCGAAAAAACCAGCAAAGGCTTGGCATAAAATCGACTCCCAAGACTCTTTGACTCCGAGTTTTAGCTTCAGCAACCGTTATTTGGTATTTTTATGTTTTTCTCTTTAATTTTCAATTAAGTTCATAGTTGGTAGTAATTGGCTAGTGTCTTTGGGAGTGACAACCATTGATACTTAGTCATTGTTTCTAGTTTTTGGATGTTAGTTACTGTTTTGGGAACAATTGGAATTTGAGTTTTTATAATAATCATTCGGTTTCTGTTAATTGCTCAGTTTTCGGTATTTATTGTTCTTAAATGCTTTTGTGGATGTTTGGTGTGACCTTTGTTACTTCTGATTTTGAGATATATTTCTGATTTCAGTAGGTACGTAGGTTAGTTTGGTTTGGAGTTTAGTTTAGTGAATGCTTGTTTGGACTTATTGGAGTTTATGATTTTTTTGGGATTTATTGGCAAAAGTTAGGAACTAGATCCTCTGACTGTAGCATGACACCACAGTTGGTAATTGACAACGCCTAGTAATATCAAATATTTTAGTCGTTGTTGAGCCCTATTCTTAGTGGAATTATATCACATATATCGTGGTATTCTCACTTTTCGTGTCAGCACTTGTTTGGAAAGAAATAATGAAAACAGGGACTAAAAGCTTGCAATTTGGAAGAAGTTTAAAGATCAAGGCAAAATCAGGCAAAGACGTACGCACGTCGCGGAATTCACAAAAACGCGACGTGGTTATGAGGCGGTGGAAAGTATTTAAATGCCGACAAAACGGGGATACACCCGCACGCGCGCCGCGGGATCTACTTATGCGCGGCGCGGCTTCGATATTTTTGCAACTATAAATAGAGGCTCTTAGGTCGAAAAATGTAGCGAAGACCTGGTGTGAAATCGACCCCCAAGGCTCTTTGACTCCGAGATTTAGCTTCAGCAACCATCTTTTGGTATTTTCATGTTTTTATCTTTAATTTTCAATTAGTTAAATAGTTAGTGATAGTTGGCTAGTGTCTTTGGGGGTGACAACCATTGACATTGAGTCTTTGTTTCTGTTTTTGATAGTTTGGTTACTGTTTTGAACCTTTGGATCTGATTTTGTTAATGGTAATCGTTTGGTTTATGTTAATTGCTCAGTTTTTCGGTGTTTATGCTTGTGAATGAATTTTTGAGTGATTGGATTGTGTTTGATGTTTGGTTTGCCCTTGATTGCTTCTGATTTGGAGATGTACTTCTGATTTCAGTAAGTAACAAGGTTTAGTTAGTAGTTCAGTTTAGTGAACGCTTGTTTAGAATTGTTTTAGTTTATGATTTTTTGGGAAAAGTTAGGAACTAGGTCCTCTGACTGTAGCGTGACACTGCAGTTGGTAATCTGTCACCTGTCTCGACCACGTAACTCCTGTGGATCGACCCTGAGTTCCACTGTGCTAAGTGTGTGTGTTAGGTATTTTCTTATTTTTGACCGCATGACGACCGCTGCAATGTCAAATTTTGGCGCCGTTGCCGGGGAGTTATGAGCTTGAGAATAAGTGATCTGTAGGAATTTTAATTTCTGAATTTTTGGTTTTTGATTTCAGTTAGTTAGTAATTTTTGCTTTTTGATTTTTCTCGGGCTTGTTGCACTGTGCATGCGTACCCGTAGGGGTGAGCAATTATCCCCTTTGCGTTTTGACTCGGAGATTGAGCGAACTGCACGCAAGATCCGTGCACGTAGGCGTTTAAATACAATGAGTTTTAGTAATGTCAGTAGTAGTATAGTGAGTGTTGCCCAGGAACCCTCGGGTGAGGCAACGGGGATGTCATATATTCCCATGGTTTCAGAATTTCACATTGGGAGCACGAGTGCTACCGGTGGTGCGGCTTCAGCCCCTGCACCTATACCATCATGCACTCCGCCGTCGATTCCACCATTTCAACCTTTATCCCAACCACAATCCACAAACCCATTTACATCCGCCATGTCTTGGGGAGCGCCGACCCGTGATGGCACCCCAGTATCTAGACAACAGACACCCATTTCTCAACCCATTTCACAACCACCACCAGTACTTTTTAAACCACAAACCAAATTCCAACCTATACCACCACAGCAACAATATCAACAGCAACCTCCTCAGTAGCAGTACCAGTATCAAGAGGCTGAGGAGAGGTATGAGGATGAAGACGAAGGATGGGTTCCACCAGCACCATAGCAACCATGGAACCGAGGTCGGGGACCTCCAAGAAGAGCACAACAGCATCAACCACTACAAGGTCAACAGAGATATAATGATCATCACTTTTACGGTAATCCTGCTCAACCCTTGTATTTTGCACAACCGAGGGGGCAATCCGTTGCATCGCACTTCCAGCCAAGGGAGTACAATGACTCGTCGCCCATTTACATTCCTGATGATATAGAATCTCAAGTAGAAATTAGACCTCAGTTGTTAGGAATATTACCGGAATTTAGGGGGTACAAACATGATGACCCATATAATCACTTGTATGAGTTTATAGCCATAGCTAACGCTAACACCCCTAGGAAAACTAATAAGAACATTTTTAGATTAAGATTTTTCCCATTCACTCTAAAAGACAAAGCCAAATATTGGTTTATGTCTTTGCCATCGAATAGCATCACTACATGGGACCAACTCAAAGCTAAGTTCTTACAAGAGTTTTATCTGGCAAGCAAGACGACGGAAATCAGGAGGGCTATTCAGGATTTCGACCAGAATCCTGGAGAAGCTTTTCATGAAGCATGGGATCGTCTAAAGGAGTTGATGAGGTCGTGCCCTCATCACGATATTCCAAAGTGGCAACTGGTCAAGGTATTCTTTGAAGGAGCAAGTGAGACGAACCAAGCTACGATTAATGCATCATCTAGTGGCACTATTATGATGCATGACCCGGAGGAGGCTTGGCAGTTTTTGGAACAGTTAAGTAATGGCTCCAAGGCGAATTTCTCCACAAGAAAGACGGTAGGCACAGCTGCAGCAGTAGGAGCCGATACCGACTCGAAAAAGGATGTAAAGAAGGAGATAAGCGAGCTTAATAAGAAATTCGATAGACTTGTGTCTACTCTGCAGAATGGACCTCAGAGTCAATCACAAGGAGGTCAAGGAGGACCAAAGACTCAAGAAGCAAATCAAGTCTATGGACAGGGTCAAGGTCAATATAACAATGGACGACCCTATAGACCATATAACCAAAGTCAGCAGAATTTCAATAACCAGAGGCAGAACAACTACCAAGGGCAATCATCCAACCCGCCCAGGCAGTATCAACCAGCAAACAATAATGGTAATGCCAATGGAAATGGTAGCAGCAACAATAGGGGGCCCAACAACTCTATCAACAATGCCCCGGGAACTCAGGAGGATCTAGTCGCGAAAATGTATGAGATGTTCAACACAACGCAGCAGCAATCGCAGGCAAATGCGAAAGCCATCATCAATATGGAGAGGCAAATCGCTCAAATGGCTGAAGACCAACGAAAGAGAGATAATGGGAAGCTGCCTAGTACCACAGAAGTCAATCCGACCCATGGTCAGTGGACCGGAAAGGAACATGTCAACACTGTCGAGGCTGAATGGAGGAAAGTCACCCTGGAATATCTGCTAGAATCAGGAAATGAGGCTGAGAGTGAAAAGGAAGAAGAAGTTAAGGAAAAGGTGGAAATTGAAAAGGAGAATAGGAAAGACACGGAATTAAAGGAAATTTCCGTTAAGAAGGAACCTCAACCAAAAGAGGACAAGGATGTCCAAGAGGAAAAGCAGCCAATAATAGGTGGAATTAAACAAAGGAAGAAGGATAAGAAGGGAAAGAAAACGCAGGAAGCGCCCAAATCGACGGGGCCATCGATGAATCAACCCTTGTGGGACGAACTTAAGAACGCTCCTGAGGATACAAGAATTCTTTAGGAGATATGTGAGAAAAATGGAAAAAGCAATACTCCCACACCTGACACTGTCAGATTGACAATTAAAGCTAGTGAGGCACTGTTGGGAACACTGCCCAAGAAAGAAAAGGATCCTGGGTCACCACTGATTACTGCTACTGTAGGAGATGTGGTTATTAGCAACACCTTTCTGGATTTGGGAGCAAGTGTGAATGTGCTACCGGGATATTTGTATGATAAATACAAGAATGAGGAATTAGAGCCGGCAAAGACCATGTTACAGTTGGCTGACCAGTCAACCAAAGTATCCCGAGGTAAGCTGACCAATGTCATAGTGAAAGTTGGGGATTTCTTCTACCCAGTGGACTTTTTAGTTATGGAATACGAGAGTCAGGAGGACGCGGCCGCGTTAATATTAGGACGTCTATTTTTGGCTACAGCCGGTGCTATTATTGATTGCAAAATAGGAGATTTGGATATCTTCTTTGGGTCGAGGGAAAGAAGGTTAAATATGTTTGGAAGTCCCATATCTCTACCTCAAGGGTATGATGATAAGAATTTGGACAGCAATTTGCTGATGGAACCTGGGGTTAGGGACAAAAGAAAAATATGGACCCGAACAGGAGAAGGAGGAAAAGAGGAAGTTTTAAAGGAAACAAAGGAGCATTCGTTGTCCACCATTAACAAGGAACAGCTGCTGGACATGATGGAGATGTTGGAGGCAAGGTACCAGTAATACGAGAGAGAGGCAAGGGAAAGAGAAGCAAATGTCTTTCAGCTCCTGGAAGCCCAGTAACAATGGATTAGTGGGGTTAGTGACAGGATGACTCAACTCACTTCATTGATGTCAATGATGGCCCACAATTTCGTGCCAGATCACAAGAAGATGCCATCAGGAACTCAAGAAGAGTAGGAGTAGGAATGGTACGTCTGGCTGAAGACGTTAAACTTAGCGCTTGTTGGGAGGCAACCCATCTTTTCATAGGTTAGGTACTGTATTCTTAGGAGTAACTAGGAAGATTATATCATCGTCATTGCAGGTATCATTGGTCCAAGGCAAGTGTGGGGTTGTTTTGAAGAATTTGGATTTTTGATGACCGCACCGTGGTCAGGAAAATTGCGTACCGCGGTTCGCTCATATCCGTGCCATGTGAATCGATCGGTCGGTTTCCTTCGATAATAAGGTTAGCTGCGACACTATTCACACACTACGCCGCAGAGCTCTGATCATCGAAAATTTCTCGTGTTTTTTCTTGCTCATTTCATTCCCACCACCAACGTACGTCATTCTAACTAGCTTTTACTTGCTAAAACTAGTGATTAGGCAGTTGATTTGGTTGATTTCTCCACAAACTCAAAAACTTAGTAATAGCCAATGCTGACTCGTAGGGTGTTTATTTTGCCAAATAATGACCCTAGATGAGTTAGTCGGTACTTAGGCTACCTTGTAGTGTAGTTGGATTGAGTTTAAATAGGTTAGATCATGATATGGGGTTTGGAATTGGAAACAGCCACTCGCCGCGCCGCGCCATGGTTCTTGCGCCGCGGCGCGGTGGGGAAGAAAAGGACTTAGATTGCAATTTTTTTTCTTTTGTGCAGATGTCGTTCAGACTTGACCACCAGTTTCTCCAGTTTCCTGAGGGATTGGACAGCTCCATTGAGTTTGCCAGCAGGAGGGATGCACTCATAGGTCGCCGGGTTCTCGAGGCGACGATCATTGACAGGGATATCCTCAGAGACACGGGGCTTTGGGGCGAGATTGAGCCATTCCTCCACCGCACATGGACCCACAGGGATGCTTCATTTACGTGTCGAGGCTGGGATAGGCTTATGGCCAACCAGAACGACACCGTGTACACTGAGCTTCTTTTGGAGTTCTTGTCCACAGTTCATTTTGCACCGGGGTCGACAGAGGCCCGTTCCAGACTGGTACGATTTTCATTAGGGGCAGTCCACAGGGAGTGCAATCTCCGGGAGTTTGGGAGGCGCATAGGCATCTATACAGAGGCAGACCTCCAGCACCGCCATTTCACACAGGTTCTCCTGGCGTGCACTCAGGGGCAGCCCGCCAGGGCTGCCAATGCAGAGGTTTGGACACCGTTGTCCAACATGTTCTATGAGGCAGGGACATCCAGGGAGAGCCATATCCGTGATCCACTTCACCGGCTCATGCACCGCATCGTCTCCACCTCCATCATGCACAGGGAGGGGGCGAGAAGGTGTCCGGTGAGGACATGACATATCTCTGGGTCCTCCTTGACCCCTCCAGGTTCCTTCACCTCCCGTTCGATTTAGCCGTCTCCTTATCCACCCGCGCGACGGGTGCATCATCCAGCAGTCCTCTGGCCCGCGGGCATTACATCACCCGCCTGGCCTGTTCGTACCGGATCCTCACTGCTCCCGTCGTGGCATCTTTGACTGCTTTACCTCCAGTTTGCACTACGGAGCAAGCCCTGGAGAACATGGGGCTTATCGAGCAGCAGCGCCCAGGCCAGTACGTGAGGGTGGCGACCGAGGCACCCCAGGCTCCCCAGCTAGCATGCGCCCAGCCGGGCAGGAGACGCCTGACATCGCAGCGATCGTCATGCAGTCAAAAATAAGAAAAATAACCTCACTCTCACTTAGCATAGTGAAAGTCAGGGTCGATCCACAGGAGTTACGTGGTCGAGACAGGTGACAGATTACCAACTGCAGTGTCACGCTTCAGTCAGATGACCTAATTCCTAACTTTTGACAACTAAACCCTAAAGAGCATAAAATCCAATAATCCAAACAATCATGAACTAAACTATCAACCAAATTGATAACTAACTCTAATTGGTCACTAAAATCAGAAATGGAATTCAGTACAATCAAGGTCAAACCAACATCAAACACAATCTAAACACCAACTTTCATTCACAAGCATAAACACCGAAAAGAAGCAATTACTTGTAACCAAATGATTCATAAACTTAAACTCAGATCCAATGGTACAAAACAGTAACCAAAAGGTCCAAAAACAGAAACTAGAACTAAATATCAATGGTTGTCACTCCCAAAGATACTAGCCAATGATTACTAACTACTAAACTAAATGAAATTTAAAGATAAAAACATAGAAATACCAAAAGATGGTTCTTGAAGCTGAATCTCAGAGTCAAAGAGCCTTGGGGGTCGATTTTACACGAGGTCTTCGCTCGTTTTTTCGACCTAAAAGCCTCTATTTATAGTTGCAAAAATCTCGAGACCGCGCCGCGCATTTATGGATCCCACGTCGTGCGTAGGGGTTTATCCCCGTTTCTTCGGAATTTGAATGTTTTCCACCGCCTCATCACCGCGTCGCGCCTTGATGATTTCCGCGGCGCGCGTACGTATTTTCCTGATTTTGCCTTGATCTTCAAACTTCTTCCAAATTGCACGCTTTTAGTCCCTGTTTTCATTATTTCTATCCAAACTAGTGCTGGCACGAAAAGTGAGAATACCAGTGGATATGTGATATAATTTCACTAAGAATAGGGCTCAACAACGACTAAAATATGTGATATTACTAAGCGTTGTCAACGCCGGAGACCGGCAGCACCAGCAGAGCCAGCGCCATAGCCACAGCTATCTGATGTGCTGGCAGCCATCCAGGACCTGAGCCAGAGGATGTCTGCTAGGGAGGCACATGACCAGTGGATGGCGGAGACTCAGAGTATGATCATGCCCCGGATGCAGATTGATGACATTCCACCTCACCCCTCCGGAGGCGATGCTGGGGCAGGTCCATCTGGGACCCTCCAGGATGACGATTGATGTATTTTTCTTATTTTTTTTCTTCTTTTGGATATCTGTACTATACTTATGACACTTTCTATCTTTTGTTGTTTATATTTTAGTTTGTTTGTTTGCGTTTAATCTTTTTGTGAGTTATGCATGTGATACCAAATTGAAGGAGTTGTTTTAAGCAAGTGTGGGGTCACCGTGCCCTCCACTTGTCTTGACCACTGGCGTGTTCACTGTTGTGCTACAACTCCAGAATGCTAAATTGAGGACCTTTTTTTTTCGTATATGTACCTGTAACACCGAGTACCAATTAAGAGATCTACCGTCCAAAGGGGTAACTCTTTCTCCCTTGTTCTAAATAATTTTTGTACAATGGGGACGTTGTACGTTTTAAGTGTGGGTTGTGGACGGTCGAAAGAGTAGTTTTTGAAATTTTTGCGGAAAATGACTGATTTTAAAAAGTTTTTAGCAACTTTTTCAAAATTTTTATTAGATTGTAATTTTGAAACGGATAGTTTGTGATTGTTTATAGCATTGGTATTTCTCGAGAAATACTGTTTAGTTGTAATCATGCTATTAGTTTAGTCAAATAAGTTGAATTTCATGAGTTTAGAAGATTAGACTGTTTTAAGTTTGGGATTTAGGAAGGAACTGTCAATCTGTGACCTTTGTTGTTCGAGCCGGTAGGTCTAAAATGGGTGGACCTTACGCACCTTGCCACCTAAGATCGTCTGGTCTGGGATGGTATTTCTGAAAGCTCGCTACACGGACAGCATCGAAAGTCATGGACAATTCTTTAATGGCCTTTAAAATCTGAATGAGTATGTACACTTCATTGTGGACAGAAAATTTGTAATCAAGGGTTCTCTAGAAAGCCATGAATTCCAAAGAACATTCCGATTATGTTTTCACGAACTATTTCACTCTAACTCATAAGGTAATAAGCTTTGAAACTGAACACAGTCAATAATTGTTTGAGTCTTAATAGTTGTTGAGCCCTATTCTTAGTGGAATTATATCACATATATCGTGGTATTCTCACTTTTCGTGCCAGCACTTGTTTGGAAAGAAATAATGAAAACAGGGACCAAAAGCGTGCAATTTGGAAGAAGTTTAAAGATCAAGGCAAACTCAGGCAAAGACGTACGTGAGCCGCGGAATTCATAAAGACGCAACGTGGTTATGAGGCGGTGGAAAGAATTTAAATGCCGATAAAACGGGGATACACCCGCACGCGCGCTGCGGGATCCACTTATGCGTGGCACGGCTTCGAGATTTTTGCAACTATAAATAGAGGCTCTTAGGTCGAAAAAAGTAGCGAAGACCTGGTGTGAAATCGACCCCCAAGGCTCTTTAACTCCAAGATTTAGCTTCAGCAACCATCTTTTGGTATTTTTCATGTTTTTATCTTTAATTTTTAATTAGTTAAATAGTTAGTGATAGTTGGCTAGTGTCTTTGGGAGTGACAACCATTGACATTGAGTCTTTGTTTCTGTTTTTGATAGTTTGGTTACTGTTTTGAACCTTTGGATCTGATTTTGTTAATGGTAATTGTTTGGTTTATGTTAATTGCTCAGTTTTTCGGTGTTTATGCTTGTGAAAGAATTTTTGAGTGATTGGATTGTGTTTGATGTTTGGTTTGCCCTTGATTGCTTCTGATTTGGAGATGTACTTCTGATTTCAGTAAGTAACAAGGTTTAGTTAGTAGCTTTGTTTAGTGAACGCTTGTTTAGAATTGTTTTAGTTTATGATTTTTTAGGAAAAGTTAGGAATTAGGTCCTCTGACTGTAGCGTGATACTGCAAGATTTAGCTTCAGCAACCATCTTTTGGAAAGAATTTAAATGCCGATAAAACGGGGATACACCAGCACGCGCGCCGCAGGATCCACTTATGCGTGGCACGGCTTCGAGATTTTTGCAACTATAAATAGAGGCTCTTAGGTCGAAAAAAGTAGCAAAGACCTGGTGTGAAATCGACCCCCAAGGCTCTTTGACTCCAAGATTTAGCTTCAACAACCATCTTTAGGTATTTTCATGTTTTTATCTTTAATTTTCAATTAGTTAAATAGTTAGTGATAGTTGGCTAGTGTCTTTGGGAGTGACAACCATTGACATTGAATCTTTGTTTCTGTTTTTGATAGTTTGGTTACTGTTTTGAACCTTTGGATCTGATTTTGTTAATGGTAATCGTTTGGTTTATGTTAATTGCTCAGTTTTCGGTGTTTATGCTTGTGAATGATTTTTTGAGTGATTGGATTGTGTTTGATGTTTGGTTTGCCCTTGATTGCTTCTGATTTGGAGATGTACTTCTGATTTCAGTAAGTAACAAGGTTTAGTTAGTAGCTTAGTTTAGTGAACGCTTGTTTAGAATTGTTTTAGTTTATATTTTTTGGGAAAAGTTAGGAATTAGGTCCTCTGACTGTAGCGTGACACTGCAGTTGGTAATCTGTCACCTGTCTCGACCACGTAACTCCTGTGGATCAACCCTGACTTCCGCTATGCTAAGTGTGTGTGTTAGGTATTTTCTTATTTTTGACCGCATGACGACCGCTGCGATGTCAGTAATTTGTCACCTGTCTCGACCATGTAACTCCTGTGGATCGACCCTGACTTCCACTATGCTAAGTGTGTGTGTTAGGTATTTTTTTATTTTTGACCGCATGACGACCGCTGCGATGTCATTGCACGACAATTTGATTGGCTTTGGTTTAGGTGCGATGGCACCGAAAGGGTTCTGAGTGGACGTAGGAACCTTTATGAACGTATAAAGATCTAACACATAAGAACACAAGGTTTCACACAAAAAATGATATATTGATCTCACACTGAGATCTTGATAAATGTATATTGGTAGTTTTATAAGAACCCTAGCTGCTACATTTATACTAGGGTTGATCTACGTATATAGAGTATCCCTACAAATCAGGAATTACTCCCAACTATATCTGTGATAACTATGGAAACAAGATAAGTACAAAAATAAACAGATCGCGCTACCGTTGATAGTTTGACGCTGATATAGCCTGGCAACTTGTTATCCACTTTGATAATCATCAGATACAAATGTTGATGCTGATCAGCCCAACAAAACCCGAAAAGAAAATGCACAAGCACTAACCAGAGTTATTCATAGATACGGATTTCGGGGAAAATTCCAGATAAATGGGGGAGAGTTAAGGCCCGTTTCTACGAATGAGTTTAAGTTTTATTTGACCAAGTTTAAATAAATTTTAGGGGTTCTTTCCCTTCGCGGCGTGACCGTATAGACGGATGCGATGGGAACGAGTTCCTAGAAAAGTACGCAAAGGTCGACCCTTCGTGATGCAACCACCTGTATGTAGCAACGCGATGTTGCCAAAATGCTTAACTGTAGATCTTAGATTTTGAACTGTACATATAGGCTCTAACTATGAAGCCATCCTCTTTTATCAGCCACCATCTCCTAAAGAAACCCTGAAACGACTCTTAGCCACATTTTGTGATTCTTAGCTTCTTCCCTTGCTTTGAGGTGATGTTTCATGAATAAGAAGAGAAGGGGTGGTGCAAGAAGCAACCTCTAGCCATGATCCATCATTACTTCCACATTTTGGACTCTTGTAAGTAAGAAAGTTCCTTGGTTGATTCCTCATTATGCTTAGACCTTAGAGCTAGGAATGTTTTATGGTGTTTTGGTCCTTATATAAAGTGTTTCTGGAGTTTAGGAAACTTAGGGTTACGAAGTTGATTTTCTAGACCATTTATTGTGACAACTGTCAAATTAGTCAATGAAAGTCAACTCAAGTCAACCAGAGTGTACGTTAGGTCAATATATTGAAATGTAAATTTTATAATCTCTACGATGTATTATTTGATATTATAATACTAAGTATGTTAATTCAAGTCAATGATACGACCAAACACTGCTAAGCTAGATGATGTTAATATATAAAAAAAAACAAATTTACGTCGTGAATAGTGACCGACGTGAATAGTGAACGGTAAAAATTTAAAACTCTTCGGAATATTACAAATTTTATATCAAAACGTAGATAAAATTACGACGGTTCCAAATATATAGTTATATTTTTACCAAACGTTATATATAAAAAGTTATAATAGAAAAACGTTTAATTACCTTGAAATCGAAGTTTGATTATTAAAATATTTATATAATATTTAAAAAAAGAAAGTCAAAGTTTGAAAATTTATTAGTCTCCACCGTTAGGTGGAGATTTGAAAAAAAAATGTTTTTTTTATAATTATTATTATTATTATTGTGGGCCCCACTTCATTATTTAATCAATTTTACACAATTTATCCTCAAAGAATTCGTATTTTCATTTAGAACATTACGTATTCAATACGTATTGTTAAGTTTATCAAAAATATTATGTCGTTTTATAAAACGAAAAATTTACCATCAAAACCGTATCGTCGATACGAACAATCTGATGTCAAAATTTAATATTTTTTATATTAGTTTCATATTTAATATTTTCTTTTTCGTTAATTCGGTAAAGACGTTTAGTTAAAAAGTTGATATTATTAAACTACGATTTTTGTAGATCATATTTTTATAAACAAAAATCATTCGTTTTATATAAAAAACTATTAAATCTATTTAAAGAGTATTTTAGGGGTATGTTTTGTCATTAACAATTTCTAAAAGCTATAAACGTCAAATGTATGTATCTTGAGGGCCGCTATACGAAAATAAATTTACTATAAATAGAGGCTTCAATCCTCTCATTTCCTCACACCTCAGATCTCGATCTCTATATCACTAGATAATATTGTTAGAAGATTCTTCGATATATATAGAAATATAAGAAGAATGAGCGTTAGAAGTAGCTATTTCAGTTATAAATATAGTGAGTTCGAGTTAGAAGCACGAAGAGTCGGGCAATCTAACAACAATTGGCGATAAGATCCTAGTCGACATTGACGTGAGTTCATACCCCTTCATTTTATATTTATTCAAGTTTTTAAGGGGGAGAATACAAGTTATACTATAAAAAAAGCTATTTATACTCATTTGTAACAGTAGTAAACAAAATGTAAATTTTGTAAACATCATTATGACAACAATTCAATTATAGTTCCAAAATATAATATCGAATGATCTACTTACGAGAGCGGTGTCTAGGCCGATCATTTGGGCTAGGTTGCCGGATTTCCGAAAGGCTTATACGCTGAAAGTTTTCTGCCTCCCCATTTGATCTTCTACCTGGGCGTTCTTTATTTGATAGTCATGAAATATTATATTTGAATTAATAAAGAGTATAACCAAGTTATTACACCACTATTATGGAAAATATCTTAAAAAATATTGTTTATAACCATTTAAATAAGTTATTTCACATATATTCGTAAATATATGCTTTTCACGACAAGAATACTAAAAATAAACTATTATAGGAATACTTTGTGGTTACAAATGTTACTATAACCGTTAGAACAAGATAATTAATTATATACAAATATATAATTATTATACATTACTATATTATCATGAGAAAAATGATAATGGGCAAATACAAGGGTTTTTCATATACAAACTTTACGTAAACAAGTTGATTGATACATACATTTTTGTGAGACGGGTCTTCACAGTGCTTATTTAAGTACATAATATAAGTCCTGAAATTTATAACTAGAGTCTCGGTAAGAGAACATGATATTTGTGTATAGATCTATACGGGATTGACAACCCCGCACCTGAGCTGGTAGCTACAGCTAGACCGACGGGTCTGAGGTGACAAATGTCATAACACTCCGACGCCTGAAGAACGTCGAAGCAGGCATACATGGTCACAGTATGGTTATAGGGCGGCTCGCATGGGAAATCAACTTTATAAATTGTTTACGTGGAAATATACATTCTCAAAGGTTTTATACTACAAACTACGCTATACATTTTAGTCTTTGGGTTTTTTTAAGACTTGGATACATTCATAAGAAAATATGGGATTTTCTTGGAGTACAATACTACCTTTTACAAGGAAAGAGATTCCTCATATAAGTTTTATGGTATTAAAACTACATTTTAACGAGTTACAAATATAAGTATGGTTTTACTTATATACGTTGGTTCTATGAAATTAACACTACGTTTTATCAAAGATATAAATGTAAGTACGGTTTACTTATACATACGAGTTTTATGGAATTAAAACTACAATTAGTCTACGAGTGAACATCTATTTACACTGTTTCATACAACAATACAACTACGTAATACTATTTTCAAGTATAGAAATACTTATACATTTACAGTCTTTTGGGTTTTAAGACTACGACTCATTTATAAGAAAATATTGGATTTTCTGGTTTCAAACATTATCTTTTTTACAAGGAAAAAGGATTATGGATTTTCTCATACAAAAATCTTATGAACTCACCAACGTAATGTTGACACTCTTTCAAACTACTTGTATTTTCAGGAAATTGATAGCGTAACTACAACCTTTGACGATGGGTCGCTATGGCGTCATACTATGTATTTTGATATCATATTGTAATTGTATTCAAAACATATAATCTTTTGAACTATTGTAACATTTACAATTATGTATATGATGGATGTGTTTGCTTTGATCACTATTGTAAAAACGTTGTTTTGATACTGTTCATGAAGTCATCCACCCTCAGACGTTTCCGCCATCGTGGTTTGGGGGTGTGGCAGATTGGTATCAGAGCATTGTTTATAGTGAACTAAGTATATCAATCCATTTAAGATATACAACTATAAATACAATGAGACTAAAACTCTTTAAAACAATCTGTACAAAGTATACTTTAAAATACAATGATATTGTTATAAAGTATAAGTACAAGTACATACATACTAGAACAGTGTCATAACCAGAACAATACAAGAGTAATAAGATGAGTTGAACACTACGAGTAGGCCTAGGTAGTTATGTAATCATACCTAGGACAGATAGAGCCTGATCAACTGTATTTGTCCAAGGTATGACTAACATGTACTTAGAAATAGTCGTAGTGAACAACAAGTCTAAAAACTTACCAAGAACCATATACAAAGAAACTCTAAAACAAAATATAAAGCTAAAATACTACAGGAGTATTTTATAATACTATAGAACCATACATCTAGACACTTTATGTACCTCTTATACCCCTATCCTTACATAGTAGACCTGACAATTCGATAATACCTGACCAATAACTATTATCGAAAACCTACCATCATCTCTACCAACAGTTCCATTAAACTAATATTGGTATAAATTAAATCTGAAAGCCGAAGGCGGGCTATGTCACCTGCCAAGTCTTCTGGGTTCTCTTCACTTGTGATCTTGAGAAAATCATGGTTAAAACCACTCATAGCAGAAACAGAAGGCAGAGATTGTTGCTGTGTATGGGTCCCTGATGAAGCTTCCTCCCTCTTCTGAACCTTTTTTTTCTTGTAAACAGCCTTAAAGGCAGCTTGCCTCAATCTCTTTGTGGTATCAGTTATCTCCGAACTGGAACCCTCGATTATTGCTCTTTTCTCGTTCTCTAGACCAAGTATTACGTCTGCTTTACTAGGATTATTATTCAATTCCTGTTGCATAAATACTTTCAGTCATTACAATCTCATGGTATTAAAATTGGGGAAAAGAAATACAATTCTTAACCTGAGTATGGTTAATAAGAGTTTGTAGACTCTTAATCTTTCGTCGAGGCCAACTTTTGATGCCTAACTTCCTACAGCGTTGCTTCAACTGTGTTGATCCAACGTTGAGTTCCCTTGCAGCTTGCATAAGTGGCGTGTTAAAGTGCTGAGCTATTGCTTCCTTACTTAATGGCTGTCTAGAACCACTTCCACTGCCAATTACTGTGGCTCTTGGATTCAAAGAATCAAATCCGGTTGTACTATTGTCATTCTGGATCATTTGAGCATGATCCTGATTTCTTAAACCAAAGATAAAATTTGGTGCAATAACATTAGAATCTGTCGTCGGCAGTAACTGTTGATTTTCAGCTATGAACCCAGGGTTTTGAAATCCCTCCAGATTCCTTTGAATCATCTGAAGGTGATCCTGGTATTGAAAACCTCCCTCAAACTCGGGATTCATTCCAACACTGTCGTTATGAATCACATGTAGTTGATCATCATTCTGCATGCCAGCCATGAATCCTTGATTCATGGGGATAATCCCACTGTTCGTTATATACTCGTCCATAAATGGATCTTAAAAAAAATGTTAGAAGATAAAAACCAAACTGACATAAAAGTACTAAAATTCGACCTAGAATTAAATTTTGAGATTGCACATAAGCAAAGCCCAAAGATGAAGGTCCTAGATCTTCTGAGATAATACTCATCGGAGGAAGAACTTCAGGATCATTTTGAAGCTGATCCAGCGGTAATATATCTGGAAAATCTATACCTCACATAGTTTAAAACAAAATCAAAACGCTAGAGAAATGAATAAGAAATAAAACGAGTTAAGGATATTATAACTACCAGACTCCAGTAGAGGTATCTGATTAAACGATAGAGAGGTACCCTCTTCCCTTAGGAAATTCCGCTCAGCGTCTGACAAGTTTTCCATATGAGATCTGTTTTCCATGCCTCGATTGGAAATCTGAGATTATATAAGAATAAACTAGTAGTAGGAAAGAATGAGACTGAAAAGATCTTAGATACAAATGATGATACATACCCGTTTATATAGCATCTTATAGCAGAAACTGAAAGGACAACTCACGTTCTTAATACCGAAATTCAAAATATCTACAGTAGATGCAATCTTTTCACCACCCTAAGTGATATCTTTTCCAAATTCGCGGCTTGACTCCAATGAGGACGGGATAACGAAAAGACATTTTTTTTAAATATATATATATATATATATATATATATATATATATATATATATATATATATATATATATATATATATATATATATATATATATCTTCTGATAACGGAAATAGTTCAATGAACAGTTAATTCAATAATAGTTTATTCATAAATAATGAACTAGAACCTACTCATCTGACATCGGTACAGCTTATGGTTCATCTGTATCTTACATGTTTCCTTCTATCCTACTAGTATCTTGTAAAATGACATCACGGATCATATCTTTAACATGTTTAGGCATTTCCATAATGCTTAACTCAAATGATTAAGAAATCAATAGCTAATACAAATCACAATTAGAGAATTCCATATGTTATCAAAGCGAAACTCCTAATTTCATGATTTTACCAAATCAACTGTTAAAACATCACAATATTGTAACAAGGACTCGATACGACATATATTAGCAACCTACATATAAGGTGAACCAATGCATACTTTTAGATTTGGACATTTAGGGTTTGAAACTCTAACACTCAAAATTTCTAACCTTGTGAATTAAGAACTCGAGAACGCGTTTCGGGCGTTAAACCCAACCTTCCCAAAACTTCTCCTACACAAAACTCTTGATCAAAATAACCAAATTTGGCACCTTTTACTTTGAAAATAACCTAAGAGGATTTTTGATTTGTAAATGGGGTAAATAAGAAAAGCTGCCCAAATAACCCCGCTAACACAGGTTAGCGACGCTAACCAGTAAAGTTAGCATTGTTAACTTCTAAAAATCCGACCCGTACTCCGAAACCCAACCCGTGTAATTCTACTGGATGCTACAGTAACTAGAACATGCCCCGTGTAACTCCTGTAAAGCTAAACAGTTTCGAAAATGTGTACTACACGAGCCGAGTGACTCCTACACGACCCATGTAACTCCTTTATACTATTTTTAAGGTTTAAACTCCTTCAAAATGAATTTCTAATTCTCCTAACTCACATAAACACTTAGTAACTCTTATTTATACTAGGATTAACTCAAGTTACTTATCGAAAATATTACATCGTTACACCCCAAAACCAAAGCAATTGAAAACTGGGAAGCGCCAAGCAAGGACCTGAATTTACCTAGGAACGTGAGGACCAGGTCAAACAAAAATACCCACATCTCTTTCCAAACCCTTGAGGATCCATTCAAAGTGCTAAATTTCGGGACGAAATTCCTTCTAACGGGTAGATAATATGACAACTGTCAAATTAGTCAATGAAAGTCAACTCAAGTCAACAAGAGCGTACATTAGGTCAATATATTGAAATGTAAATTTCATAATCTCTACGATGTATTATTTGATATTATAATACTAAGTATGTTAATTCAAGTCAATGATACGACCAAACACTGCTAAGCTAGATGATGTTAATATATAAAAAAAAAAAAAACAAATTTACGTCGTGAATAGTGACCGACGTGAATAGTGAACGGTAAAAATTTAAAACTCTTCGGAATATTACAAATTTTATATCAAAACGTAGATAAAATTACGACCGTTCCAAATATATAGTTATATTTTTACCAAACGTTTTATATAAAAAGTTATAATAGAAAAACGTTTAATTTACCTTGAAAGTGACGTTTGATTATTAAAATATTTATATAATATTAAAAAAAAAAGTCAAAGTTTGAAAATTTATTAGTCTCCACCGTTAGGTGGAGATTTGAAAAAAAAAAGTTTTTTTATAATTATTATTATTATTATTATGGGCCCCATTTCATTATTTAATCAATTTTACGCATTTTATCCTCAAAGAATTCGTATTTTCATTTAGAACATTACGTATTCAATACGTATTGTTAAGTTTATCAAAAATATTATGTCGTTTTATAAAACGAAAAATTTACCATCAAAACCGTATCGTCGATACGAACAATCTGATGTCAAAATTTAATATTTTTTATATTAGTTTCATATTTAATATTTTATTTTTCTTTAAAATGAAAATATATTTACATTTTAACCCTATATTTTTATTAAACTTACAATTAATACCCTTTCGTTAATTCGATAAAGACGTTTAGTTAAAAAGTTGATATTATTAAACTACGATTTTTGTAGATCATATTTTTATAAACAAAAATCATTCGTTTTATATAAAAAACTATTAAATCTATTTAAAGAGTATTTTAGGGGTATGTTTTGTCATTAACAATTTCTAAAAGCTATAAACATCAAATGTCTGTATCTTGAGGGCCGCTATACGAAAATAAATTTACTATAAACAGAGGCTTCAATCCTCTCATTTCCTCACACCTCAGATCTCGATCTCTATATCACTAGATAGTATTGTTAGAAGATTCTTCGATATATATAGAAATATATGAAGAATGAGCATTAGAAGTGGCTATTTCAGTTATAAATATAGTGAGTTCGAGTTAGAAGCACGAAGAGTCGGGCAATCTAACAATAATTGGCGATAAGATCCTAGTCGACATTGACGTGAGTTCATACCCCTTCATTTTATTTTTATTCAAGTTTTTAAGGGGGAGAATACAAGTTATACTATAAAAAAAAACTATTTATACTCATTTGTAACAGTAGTAAACAAAATGTAAATTTTGTAAACATGATTATGACAACAATTCAATTATAGTTCCAAAATATAATATCGAATGATCTACTTACTAGAACGGTGTATAGGCCGATCATTTGGGCTAGGTTGCTGGATTTCCGAAAGGCTTATACGCTGAAAGGGTCCTGCCTCCCCATTTGATCTTCTACCTGGCCGTTCTTTATTTGATAGTCATGAAATATTATATTTGAATTAATAAAGAGTATAACCAAGTTATTACACCACTATTATGGAAAACATCTTAAAAAATATTGTTTATAACCATTTAAATAAGTTATTTCACATATATTCGTAAATATATGCTTTTCACGACAAGAATACTAAAAATAAACTATTATAGGAATATTTTGTGGTTACAAATGTTACTATAACCGTTAGAACAAGATAATTAATTATATTCAAATATATAATTATTATACATTACTATATTATCATGGGAAAAATGGTAATGGGCAAATACAAGGGGTTTTCATATACAAACTTTACGTAAACAAGTTGATTGATACATACATTTTTGTGAGACGGGTCTTCACAGTGCTTATTTAAGTACATACTATAAGTCCTGAAATTTATAACCAGAGTCTCGGTAAGAGCACGTGATATTTGTGTATAGATCTATACGGGATTGACAACCCCGCACCTGAGCTGCTAGCTACAGCTAGACCGACGGGTCTGAGGTGACAAATGTCATAACAGTCCGACGCCTGAAGAACGTCGAAGCAGGCATACATGGTCACAGTATGGTTATAGGGCGTCTCGAATAGGAAATCAACTTTATAAATTGTTTATGTGGAAATATACATTCTCAAAGGTTTTATACTACAAACTACGCTATACATTTTAGTCTTTGGATTTTTTTAAGACTTGGATACATTCATAAGAAAATATGGGATTTTCTTGGAGTACAATACTACCTTTTACAAGGAAAGAGATTCCTCATATAAGTTTTATGGTATTAAAACTACATTTTAACGAGTTACAAATACAAGTATGGTTTTACTTATACACGTTGGTTCTATAAAATTAAAACTACGTTTTATCAAAGATATAAATGTAAGTACGGTTTACTTATACATACGAGTTTTATGGAATTAAAACTACAATTAGTCTACGAGTAAACTCTATTTACACTGTTTCATACAACAATAAAACTACGTAATACTATTTTCAAGTATAGAAATACTTATACATTTACGGTCTTTTGGGTTTTAAGACTACGACTCATTTATAAGAAAATATTGGATTTTCTGGTTTCAAACATTATCTTTTTTACAAGGAAAAATGATTATGGATTTTCTCATACAAAAATATTATGAACTCACCAACGTAATGTTGACACTCTTTCAAACTACTTGTATTCTCAAGAAATTGATAGCGTAACTACAACCTTTGACGATGGGTCGCTATGACGTCATACTATGTATTTTGATATCATATTGTAATTGTATTCAAAACATATAATCTTTTGAACTATTGTAACATTTACAATTATGTATATGATGGATGTGTTTGCTTTGATCACTATTGTACAAACGTTGTTGTGATACTGTTCATGAAGTCATCCACCCTCAGACATTTCCGCCATCGTGGTTTGGGGTGTGACATTTATGGAGCCTTAAACCAGAGAATAGAGCAAGCCCAAGTTATCTTGAAGCCATGCTTGAGCCTTTGGGTGTTTTGGACCTCTTTTTCCCTAGGTTTTGGGTTATACATGTATTTTCATAAAGTTTACATTTTTATTTACTAATAATCTAAATGGATGACTTCTGGAGAACCCTAGCCACTAACTTAACATATTAAGCACTTACTAAACAAGTGAAATGTTCAGATAGGGCTGCTAAAACTAAGGGATAATCACGATATTTCTAGAGGAAACTCATTACTGATCGTGTGCCTTGGCGGTGCTAACAGGCCCTAGACACGGCGCGACGTGTGTGCATTTGATTTTGATTGTTGACTATTGACTTTGACCGTTGACTTTTGACTAGATTGACTTTTGGTCAAACATAGGTGGATTTAAGGATTTGACTAAGGTTTGACCTTAAAGTGGTTTGGGTTACTGAGTTATATCTAATGATGAATTAGGAGGTTCGTGTTGCTGCTTCTTCAGAAATCCGATCTTGTGTTTCTACCTCGCAATTCAAGTAAATCTGCTCATTATACCATGTTTGACGTTGCATGTGTAGGTAGCTTAAGACCCATTAGGGTAGGAATGTATGCTTAAAATGCTTCAGTCTTGCTTGTTGGTTGTGTGTTCGTATGATTTGTTCTACGATAGTGCTTGCCTGATGCCTGGTTAGATAGGACTATGTTTGCCTGATGGCTGCAAGGGTTGGTTGATACCTGATACTGGCTACGGTAGGCTTAAGATGAATTGTGTTCGCCAGATTCCTCGTTGGGTAGGATTGTGGTTGCCTGATTCCTGTGAGGGTAGGTTAGTTCCTGATGCCCGCTATACTAGGCTTATGTAGTATGTTTATTATGTGATGGAAAGTGTGGTATTTTGGGGAACTCACTAAGGTTTTTGCTTACTTTCTCAAGTTAAATATTTTCATATACATTTTTAGATAAAAGGAAAGATGCGGCTTGACTATACTCACATCCAGCATGATTAGGATTTCAGACTTCCGCTGTCATATGTTATTCAATTTGGATCTTATTATTATGGTTTTGGAATATTGTATTCTTAAATTAAACAAATGAGTTTTATGGTAATTTAAATGGTTCATACGACGTTTGAAATGATTTTTGATATATATACTTTAGTTTAGATATGAAAAATCTGAACTTAAAATTTGGGACGTTACTATTTACCTTCCAGTTTCATGCATCTCATAATTGTTTGAGAATTGGCTTGGTGGTTTCATAATTGCAATAAGTTGGATAAGAATGTTTTCTTGTTGTTGGGTGCGAGACACTTCTCCCACTCTCAAGTGTTTCCATCTAGGGTTGTAGAAAAGTATGTACACCAAAAATACGGGTCTAATTTTAATGAACACATGTACCATTTGTAGGTATTGATGTGTAACAGCTATTTCTTGCTGTAAGCATACATGAATAATAAATTTCCTAAGTATAGTTATTATCATATAAGAAGGTAAAAAGGTTTATATTGACATATAATTTCTTCAAAGGGATTAAGTATCTTAAAGTGAAACCAAAATGAAAGACAAGTAATATGAAATTAAAATCAACACAAATGATGAAACTCAGGGGGGGTTAAATTTGAGAATTTACATTCCAATTATGAAAGAAAAATGAAAGACCAAAGTAAGAATGATGAAGAGGCATACTTGTAACTTGTTTATTTTATCGGAGTATATGTTTCCCAACCTCCATGTATGCTATCCCTTCCCAATATTACGAGTATCTTACATATCCTCCCCACAAATTGCTACTGCATCTAATGCATATACATTGAATTAGGGTTTTGAGTGTTTCACTTGTTTTTACTTGGCATCATGATAGACAAACTAGGGTTAAGACTATCATGATTCCGTATGGCTATTAACCAAAATCAAACTGCACTCCGCAAATGCCATTTTTCCAACAAAGAAATCGAACAATGTGTATTTCAAATTTTGTTGCGGTTGCTCTGTGGTTTTTAACCGGTTGACTTTGAAGCGGTTTTTGTGCATTTTTTTGTATTGTTTTAAACAATAATTAAACATTTCAAATTTCACATAACTTTATTTGGCATTTGTGACTTTTTTAGGTTTTAAGATATTTAAGACTATTAGACTGTTATTTGTAATAATTAAAAAAACATTAAGGTAATAACTTTAAACAATATCAAACTAATAACTTAAGTACTTAACCATTAACATTATAAAAGTGCCAAAGATCAATAATTTACTATAAAACACCACCAAATCATATGTTAAGCGTTCAAGACATTTCTAAATACCATCAAACCAATAACTTAAGTAATTAGCAATTAACATCTTAGCAATGCAATTCGATCCGGTTTTTGTTGAGCATCATTTGATGATATTTTAACCTTTGAAAGTGTACTACATAAAAAGAAAATAATATTAGTATCATAGTATCTATGCAACGTATGATGTCCAAAAATAACAAGAAAATGTTTTCAACTTTTATACTTGCCATCTGCTCATTCAGTCCGTCTATGACATTGCTAGACATAGTATCACCAAGCTCAAGATCCACCAATAAAGACCATATCCAATCATAGGCACAAATTAAAGTTTTTTCTATTTCAGTGCTAAGTGCACTCCTATACTTATCAATGACTAGTAGTACTAAACATCGACTCTAATGGACCCCTTGAGATCAACATTACCAAAACATGTCTGACTAATTTAGACAATATATGGAATATGATTGATATTCTTTCTAGCAACCTACTCGACTTTTCAATAAGAACACCATCTTGTTTCTTTGTGCATTCCTTTTCTCCGCTTTATTCTTGTAATGGGTAAACAAATGCTCAATATTCTTAATCACCTTTCGTAGTATGTTTTTGCTTTTCTCAGGATTCTTACCATCACCATTTTGATTAAATAATTGATGTATCGAATCTTGTTGCATGGATCTAGAACATCGTCAGCATATAATAGATAATTAATGATATGTACGTTGTCCTAATATTTAACATATTTAGCAGTACTAAACGTTGACTCTAATAGAGCCCTTGAGATCAGTATTATCAAAACATGTCTAACTAATTTAGACAATATGAGGAATATCACGGATTTGCTTTCCAGCAACCCATATTATCATAAATTTGTTCTCTCAATCCTTGAATATATTGTTTGTATCTTGACCTTCAGATTATATTTGTCCAATTTGAGCCCAAATCAACATTCATCTTGCCAAAACTACTTGACTTTTGAATATGACCTTCTTGTTTGTTTTTTACATTCATTTTCTTTACTTTATTCTTGTTATGGGTAAACAAATGCTCAATATTCTTACTCACCTTTCCTATTGCTTTTCTCAGAATTCTTATCAGCATCATTTTGATTCAATAATTGACGTATCGAAGCTTGTTGCATGGATTCAAAACATCGTCAGCATATCAGGAGCTAATTAATTATATCTGTTGTCCTAATATTTAACATATTTAGCTTTCATTAACATTGTCATCCTTTTCTTTTGTTCATTTTCACTCAAGCACATGCGGGTGATGGTAGCTTTCATTTTTACAAGCTCAGAAAAAAATATTTTAGATGTTTCATACTTCGAACCATATATCTTGGTTCTAACATTGCAAAATATTTTAAGCTACTCGATCATCTTCGTATTTTAAATATCAATAACAAAATGTGATTATTCAAATAATAAATACGAAGTACTAATTAAAAAGTTAATTATACCTAAGACTCTCTCGATTAGCATCACTTCGAGCACTCTGTACTTTAGCCTTCTATTCCTTCTTCTTATGCTCCCTTCCAAATCGTCCTCCACTAGTATGCAAAAATAAGCTCCAATAAGAGGAATCTATAGTATAAAGCCTATTGAGAAAATAAAAAATGGCAATAATATATTTTTTTTAGTTAAAGGAAAAACATAAACATATAAACAGTAAACGTACCTTCTAAATGCATTTTCATAAATTATGGTTGTTCCCAACATTAAATATGTTGAATTCCTTCTCATATCATCATTAAGAGAAGGCTTTTGTTTGCATTTTACTTCTACCCGAGCAACATGGTCTTCAAATGTTTTATATAAAGCTGGTGATGATCGCACATTTATCGTCGTGTTTCAAATTCTAGTAACAAAGTTGAGTTGCTCTTACAAGCTATCTGTAACCATGAGATTAATGATATGTGCACAACAAAGTTGGTGGAAATATTTACAATATAATATATAATTTAGTCCCTTCAACATCCTCTTCAATTATCTTATAGCCTCATCATTTGAAGATGTGTTATCCATTGTTATAGTAGACATAGTCTTTATCCCCCGCTTCATATGCACTAATAAAAAAGGCTCTGAATGGTGTCACCCCTATGATTCTCTATCAGGAAAAACTTTAGGATCTTTTTCTGTAAATCCTAGTCATCATCGGTCCAATATGTCGTAAGCCATGTATAATTGGCGTTCTGAAGCGATGACCAAGTGCCTATTTTAGGCACACTAATTATCCTTTCATCATATATTTCACCTTTTTCCATTTGTTCATAAACCGATAAATAATCTTGTGCAACAGCCCATCTAGGTAAGATCTTTAACTGAGGATCCAATTCCCAAACAAACTCCTTAAAACCATTGTCTTCGACAATCCTAAAATATTGAATGTCTTTAATACACATTTTGGCAATGGATAATCTACACCTCTCTTGGCTAAAGAATGCTTACCCAAAGACTGTCACACCCCCAAACCACGATGGCGGAAACGTCTGAAGGTGGATGACTTCATGAACAGTATCACAACAATGTTTGTACAATAGTGATCAAAGCAAACACATACATCATATACATAATTGTAAATGTTACAAGAGTTCAAAAGATTGTATGTTTTAAATACAATTACAATATGATATCAAAATACATAGTATGACGCCATAGCGACCCATCGTCAAAGGTTGTAGTTACCTTATCAATTTCCTGAGAATACAAGTAGTTTGAAAGAGTGTCAACATTACGTTGGTGAGTTCATAAGATTTTTGTATGAGAAAATCCATAATCATTTTTCCTTGTAAAAAGATAGTGTTTGAAACCATAAAATCCAATATTTTCTAATAAATGAGTCGTAGTCTTAAGACCCAAAGACCAAGAATGTATAAGCATTTCTATACTTGAAAATAGTATTACGTAGTTTTATTCTTGTATGAAACAGTGTAAATAGATGTTTACTCGTAGACCAATCGTAGATTTAATTCTGTAAAACTCATATGTATAAGTAAACCATACTTATATTTATATAATTGATAAAACGTAGTTTTAATTTCCATAGAACCAGTGTGTATAAGTAAAAACCATACTTATAGTTGTAACTTGTTAAAATGTAGTTTTAATACCATAAAACTTGTATGAGGAGTCTCTTTCCTTGTAAAAGGTAGTATTGTAATCCAAGAAAATCCAATATTTTCTTATGAATGTATCCAAGTCTTAAAAACCCAAAGACTAAAATGCATAGCGTACTTTGTAGTATAAAGGCATTGAAAATGTATATTTCTACGTAAACAATTTATAAAGTTGATTTCCCAAGCGAGACGCCCTATAACCATACTGTGACCATGTAGGCCTGCTTCGACGTTCTTCATGCATCAGACTGTTATGACATTTGTCACCTCAGACCCGTCGGTCTAGCTGTAGCTAGCAGCTCAGGTGCGGGGTTGTCAATCCCGTATAGATCTATACACAAATATCACGCTCTCTTACCGAGACACTGGTTATAAATTTCAGGACTTATTTAGATGGTTATAAAGAACTTCTTTTAAGATATATTCTCCACAACAGTGGTGTAATAAATTGGTTATACCCTTTATTAATTCCAATATAATATTTCATGACTATCAAATAAAGAACGGCCAGGTAGAAGATCAAATGGGGAGGCAGGACCCTTTCAGCATATAAGCCTTTCGGAAATCCAACAACCTAGCCCAAATGATCGGCCTAGACACCGCCTTCGTAAGTACATCATTCGATATTATTTTTGGAATTATAATAGAATTGTTGTAATAATGATGTTTACAAAACTCGCATTTCGTTTACTATTGTTAGAAATGAGTATAAATAACTATTTTTATAGTATAACTTGTATTCTCCCCCTTAAAAACTTGAATAAAGATAAAAAGAAGGGGTATGAACTCACTTCAATGTCGACTAGGATCTTATCGCCAGTTGTTGTTAGATCGCCCGACTCTTCGTGCTTATAACTCGAACTCACTATATTTATAACTGAAATATCTACTTCTAACGCTCATTCTTTGTATATCTCTCTATACGTATCGAAGAACTTGTTTGTGTGATTTGAATGGCTAGAATGAGGCTATATTTATAGTAGATTGATTTTCGTATTGCGGCCCTCAAGATACAGATATTCGACTTTTATAGCTTTTAGAATTTGTTTATAACAAAACATACCCTTAAAATACTCTTTAAATAGATTTAATAGTTTTTAATTAAAACAAATAATTTTCTTTTATAGAAATATAATCTACAAAAATCGTAGTTTAATAATATCAACTTTTTAACTAAAAGTCTGTAACGAATTAACGAAAGGGTATTAATTGTAAGTTTATTGAAAATATAGGGTTTAAATGTAAATACAATTTCATTTTAAAGAAAAAGAAAATATTAAATATAAAACTAATATCAATGATATTAAATTTTGACGTCAGGTTGTCCGTACCGATGATACGGATTTGACGGTAAATTTTTCGTTTTATAAAACGACATAATATTATTGATAAACTTAAAAATACGTATTGAATACGTAGTGTTCGAAATGAAAATACGAATTCTTTGAGGGTAAAATATGTAAAATTGATTAAATAATGAAGTGGGGCCCACTTTATATAAAATAAAATAAAAATAAAATAAAAATGGAAAGAATTTCAAAGTTTGACAAACCGGTTGTTTCCTTCTTTCAACGTTTTTGACAAACATATTTTATTTTTATTTTTATTTTTATATTATATAAATATTTTAATAATCAAACGTCACTTTTAAATTAAATTATACGTTTTTTTATCATAACTTTTTATATGTAACGTTTGGTAAAAATAAAAATATATATTCAGAACCGTTGTATTTTTGTCTACGTTTTGATATAAAATTTGTAATATTCGGACGAGTTTTAAATTTTACTGTTCACTATTCACTTTGGATACTATTCATGACGTAAATTTTTTTTTTTATATTTTATATTAAAAACATCTAGCTCAGCAGGGTTTGTTCGTATAATTGATTTGAAATAGCATATGTAGTATTATAATATCCAATAATACATCGTATAGATTATGAAATTTACATTGTACATATTGACCTAATGTACGCTCTGGTTGACTTGAGTTGACTTAATTTGACAGTTGTCACAAAGACCCACTTGCATCCGTACCTTTTGGCTTAAAGCTCAAAGTCGTTTGCTTTTTAGTCAACTTTTTTTTATAAAGAGGGTAGGTCCTAAATATATTAACTAAACGATCGTGTAATGCAGAAATACCATTCTTTCTACTCCCACAAGCTAATACCTTATTAAAATATTTTCATTTTGCATATGTCTAACCATTAGAATGTGGAAAATGACCCAAAACAATGGATCTTGTCCTACTTGTTGACTTTTCTTCTTCATCGATGTTAAATTCACCCATTAATAAGGCTTCAACTCGATTGTGATTTTGATACTTCATATCATTTTTGGGTTCAGTAGTGTTAGGTGTTGAAATCGTTTTTAATAATCAAGTAATGACTAGTATTCTAATAGTATAACTTGTACTAAGCAATCACAGAGTAATAAGAACAGTTAATGAATAGAGTGAAATGGATAACTTGTGTCGAATGCTTGATTGATTGATTTTAGGGCTTTACAATTTGGACGATGACAAAACTCGCATTCAGACACGATATGGTATCACTGATATTTATACTTGATCAGTGATACGCATAGTACAAATGTTACAGAGAATATCCTATCAGTTGTACTAGCCAATAGAATAAGAGATTCATGTAACACGTAGTGTACTGTTACGCGTGCATACAAAAGTTTGACAGCTAAGAAGTCTTTGGATCCTTCACGATACTCCCTTCGGAGTCTTCAGACTTCGGGGTCTTCTATTATTGTTTTACTCTTCAGGGTCTTCAGTCAGGTCTTCGGAAAGAGGAGCACTTCATCACAAATATACTTTAATAATCTCTCCCTTTGTGTGAAGTGCATCCGAAGCCTACTTCTTGTAGTGAGTTTTGTACACATGCTTTAAGGCTTTTCTCATTGTCAACCACCAGTTGAGATAATCTTTCACCTTCTTCTTCTCTTGAGCAGTGTTTACAAAGCAATTGTTCACAAGACCTAACACTTGGGTAATGGATTCCGAAGGGTAAAGGCCTATGTAATCAAGCTCGAAGAATTTTGTGACCATGGTTTCATTATCACTAGATAGTCCTTTGAAAATAACACCCCATGGCTTTTCCACGATCTGCCCAGCCTTCAAATGCCCAAATTTTCTATTATTGTTGGTGGGGGTGCTAGTGCTTGTCCGAAGAGTTTTGCCACAATTATGTCGAACCTGGCAACTCTCAACAAATAATTTTTGAAGAAATAGTGGATGTGATCCTTTGCATCTTTGAAAACCAATATTGACTTGGCTTCGTTCCCGGCTGAGTACTTCAGGATGTCAAGAAGCACAAAGAAGTCAGTTGGATTCATAATTGGGAAGTTTGCTATTGTGAATTTTGAATCCTCTTCATTGACACCACGAAGCACAAAGAAGTCAAGGTTCTTGAAGCCCACAAACATTTCTCCTTCTTTGATTGATATAATTTTTACAATTTTCTTTTCACTCCATACATAGTTCGGAGCTTGAATGAAGTTTGCATGGAACGCCACCTTCCTCTTATTGAACTCAGTCAACTGTTCCTTTGGCACACTCCTTTCAAATTATAGAAAGGCAAAGGTCTTCGGATTGTAAGGAAGCTCAAGTTTTCGATCGATTTTGGTTTTGGTCTCAAAGCTTCGGAGAGGAAGTTTATTATGGACTGTGAAGTCATTGAAGCCAATGGCTGTAATTAGTTCCGCAGTCCAAGTTTGATTTTCATGAGCAATGTTGTTTATCATGAGCATCTTCTTGTAATCTTCCTCTCTCTCTCTTTATGGACTTACTCCATGTGTGGAGTAATCCTTAGCACATTGCCTTGTGGTCTAGAACTAGAACCCCCTGCCTCAGTTGCTGTTCTGGTTCCGAAGGCAGGAGCGGCAGTGGAGATGAATGGTATAAAAGATGGTCTTCCCAGAGTGGTGGATTGATAAGTGGTTTTTGGTTCGGAGGTTGTCTTTTGTTCGGAGGTTGTTTTTGGTTCAGAGGTTGTTGAGCCCAAAGCTTGAGATCCTGAGGCTGCTGATTCTCCCCCTTGTGAAGGGTGGACCAATGGTCCAGCCTGAGCAATCGCCTGAGGATTTTGCCTACCAGCTTGAGATCGTTCCATTTTTAGAGAAACATTGATCATGGGTTGAAGTGTGTTCTTCAACTTCGTAACAACGTCTGTCAGAATTGATTGATTGGTGTTTCTTAGTTCTTTGGCAAAAGTAGCGACTGTGGAGGTTGACAGTTCCACAGTTAGCTCTTCCACTCATTTGTGGACATCAGACAAGTGTTTGGCAAAGCTCGTCTGGTATTGTGAGTTGAAGGAGTCTATTTTGTCCCGAAGATGGTGCAGATCCTTTTTCAGTTCGGAGTTTGACAACTCCATTTTCTTTACAAGATCATCAATTTTCTTATCATTTGTTCCTGAAGGAGCCGGTGCCTTTGTTCAACCTGTTCAATTGCGGTGTTGAACTTTCCTTCCAAAATACGTTGTACTTCGATCTGATGATTGAGAATACGTTTCTCCAAAGCCTTGACCATTTCATCCATTTTGTCAGTCAAGGTCTTTTGAACTTCAGCCACTAGATCTTCAACACTTGCCTCAGGCTTTCTTGTGGGATCATAGCCAGTGTTGGACTGGAGAAGGGCATCCAGTTTACGATTGAGAATTTTGTATTGTTTGCCAAGGATGAAGTCAGAGTCATCTAGACTGTCATCCTCATTCTCTTCTATCGTAATTGGTGCCATGTGGAAGGCAGCCACCACTTCTTCTGTTGATGGAGGTTTTGAAAATGTAGTGGTTTCAAAATCAATGTCATCTTGGAATGGATAGTCAAGAAGCAATGTATCCAAACCAGAAGATGAAATATTCAAAAATGGCTCTGATGTGGTGAATATTTCTTGAGATGTTTGAGGGGTAGAAATTCGTGGTGTTTCAGTAGTGGTAGATGTGGGAGGCACCTCAGAAGATGAGGTGTGGATGGTGGTTGTTTGTTGGGCGGTGGTAGGTGGTGTGTCTGTTGAGGAAGTAAGTATTGTGGATGTTTGAGCAGTTGAAATTGTAAAGGTAAATGGAGCTGTGGTTGGAGGCACATCCGAAGTTGTTGTGTGAATTGTTGAAGTTGGTTCGGATGTGGTTGGAGGTGGAGAAGGTGGTATAGTGGTGTATTGTGGAGTTGGTGGTCTGGTGTCATGAATGGGAGAGGACTGATGCTCCTCCTCTTCTTCTTCTTGAATGTTGGCTGAAGGAGTCTTTTCTGAATCCGAAGACTCATGCACCACCAGTAGCTTCCTCGTTCTTTTGGGTTGTTTCCTCTTCGGAGTTGCTTGCTCCGAAGCCTTTCTTTTCTTTTCAACCTTTTTGGGACCACTAGGTCCACCTGTAGCTTTCTTCTTGACTTTGGCCTTTGCTGGGGCTTTGGCCTTTTTGGGACCACTACGATACGCATTGGCCTCATCACATTCCATTGGCACTTTAGTGAGCATCACTTGAGGGATTTGTGTGCAAAATTCAGCACGAACATCATCCAATCGAGGAACTGTAATGTGTGTGTATCTCATCTCAGGAAGATTAGGGTCATAAACGAACCCTATCTATTTGTAGTGGGCATCAACGACTATTGCCCAAAATCTGGCATTGGAAATTTTAGTTCCCTTGAGTGAGTGATTGATGTGGGAGCAGAAGTCAGCCCAAAGGATTGATGCAAAGTCAACCTTTACATCATAATAGATGCCATACATCAGACTCTGGAAGGATTGACTCGCAGAGTCTAGACCAGAGGTCCTCTCAGACAGACATCTAAGGAAGATGTTGAAAAAATACCTCCAAAGATCAGGAAGCTGCTTCTTCTTGAATGTGCTGATGGTCTCCAACTATGGTTCATAGCCCATGGCGTTGAACATGTCCACCAATTGTTCAGCAGTTGGGATGACCATCTCTTTGGAGTTGTAGAGTGGAAGATTAAGGGCTTCAGCAAATTTCTCCTTCGTCAGTTGAAACTTCTTCGTCTAGACCCTTGAATCGATGGATTCATAGAATACAAATTTGACATTGTTGTTGGAGTCGAACAGAGCATTTGATGTGTAGTGGGCTCTGTGCACCAAGGTTGCAGGAATGATCGGAGCATGGGTCAGAGCATGACCAAGAATAGATGCTTTCAAACATTCGACAAAAGCGACGAATGGTTGTGGGTAGAGGTTTGGATCAGTGCGAAGAACCAGGTTTGCAGACTGATTCTTGAGAACAGGGATTGAAATTGCCTCAGTAGTTTGCGAAGAACCTTCAGTTGCCATGGATGATTTGAGGAAGAAGACGAAAAGAAATTAGGGTTCTTGTGAGAATTCTTGCAGAGGAAGTTTGAGAGAGATGATCGCGTAAAGAGGTGAACTAAAGGGGTGTGAGGAATATATAGTGTTCGTGGTCCCAAGGCCATTTAATGCACGTTTGAATTGGTCCACTAATATTAAGACACCTCAGCACACGCGCGTCCCACTAACCCTGCAAAAGTGGAAACGTCCGGCTGTCACTCATGATTATTTGAAATTGAAGCGTCATTTCCATAATATCTTTTTGTTATGATTTCCCATTATTTTCTCCATGACAGCTGTTAAACTAACGTTCATTTATTTCAAACGAATGTTTGTCTCTGTCCTTATCATAAATGAGAAAATCATTTGAACCATAAATTGACTTCGGATCAACAAGTATGTTTGCAATCAATATGTGTTCCCTTCGGAGTATAAAAGTTTAGTAAATGTTATGTGTAGTTCCGAAGGGTATTGATAACACAATACACCGAAGTCCATGGTTTTTCTCTTAACATTATTCCTTTTGGTTTTTCTTGAATATGTTTTGCTTTAACTTTGAGAGATGCATTATGAAACTTAACCTTGACTTTCCTGAATATTATGAAATGAAGATTTAACAGGTTAATGATTAGAATCATTCGGATCATGTTGGAAGTCCATTTTTCATTTCGAAGTGTGTTTGATTCAATATCAGTCATGAATGTATAAGTCTAATCACCCCTATGTGAATTTAATATCGCATTTAGAGTTAGAGGTTTGACTGTTCTTTTGTGTTTCAATTTTTTCATACCAAGTAATGGTAACATTCTTTGCATCAAAATTTAAAAGACTTTCATTTTTGAATTGAGCATCAGAAGTGTTTTTGAATTTGGATTGATTTTGAACAACTTTTTGAAAAACTTATTCCATTTCATCAGTTGAAGTGTTTGGATACTATTCTCTGATGACAAGCCTTTGAGCTTCGTACACCACTCCAACTTTATCATTTAAGATAGATTACTTGAAATGTTCATATTCTCTACATGGTACTCGACTATGTTATAGGAGTTCCTTGTATTGTTATTTAAAACAGAAGAATAAGCCTTTGAGTGCTGATTTATGTTTCTTTTGCACCCCATTGTTTATCTTTTTTCTTGTTTGTTGTCTTTGATTCTTTTGACATTTTGAATTTTTGTTTATCTTTTTTGAGTTTTTCAAATTTTCATTTTGAAGTTTATCTTTCCCTGTAGTAAAAATTTCACCATTTGGTTTCATTCTGTGGTGCTCTTGTTTTGTTTTGTACAATCCTTGAGTTTGAAAAGCTTCATTTAGTTCAATTTTGAAACATTAATGAAAAGAACTTTAAATTTGCTTATCAAACAATGTTGGTACTACTTTTGAAGAAAACTTCAGAACACTTGTGTTATCCTGAGTAGTTTTGAGGCTACTTGATTAGTTTGGCATTGAAGCGAGTCAAGTTCAGTAGGGGGGTTAGGGATAGACAATATGTTAAGGATATTAGAATCAAACAAGGCTTCGATCTGTAAAATGGCCTTAACCTCACTCCGAAGTTTGTTTACTTACCAATGTTTCAATTCGATTCCCAAATACCTTTTAGTGCGATAAGGTATGATTATCATAATCGAAAATCAAAGTTTTGTCCTTTAGTCAGTTACTTCATGACAAGAAGGTTAAACTTTGTCATTTATGCATGAAAAATTGTGATTTAAGCTTGTAAGGTTTTACAAATGATGTTGTTTTTGATTTTTCTATGAAACACCCTTTTATTGTTAGAGAGTTTATCCTTGAGATGTAAAGGCAAAAGATGTTTCAAAAGGTTTTAACATTTATGATATTTTATTAACCTCAAAATGTCTGTTCTGATGTACTCCAAAGCGACAATAGGCTTCGGAATGCTGCGGTGCAACATAAGGTAGTTTTACTTGTTTTACTCCGATGGGATCCAAAGCGATGAAGGTCTTCGGAGGACTGCGGAGTGTTATGAATTTTTGTTTTCCAATGAAAAAGATTAAGGAGAGAATGAGCAAATCTGAGATTTATTATAGAGTGGATCCATCAATCATTCCAAGTCCACGAACGATTCTTGAAAACGCCTCTTCATTCAAAGCTTTTATGAAGATGTCTGCCAATTGTTCAGTTGTGTGAACAAAGTGCACCTCAATATTCCCCTCCTCAACTTGACTTTTGATGAAGTGATAGCAAAGAGCTATACGCTTCGTCTTGGAATGTTGAACAGGATTGTGGCATATACGTATGACACTTTAAGAATCACAGAGCAATGGTATCTTCCTCATGTTGATGGCATAATCCTTTAGTTAGCTTTGAATCCAGATGATTTGTGAGGTACAAGCCGCAATAGCCACATACTCAGCTTCAGCAGTGGAGATAGAGACGCAAGTTTGCTTCTTAGATTGCCAACTGATTAGCTTTCCATCAAGGAATTGACAACCTCCCGAAGTGCTCTTGCGATCAATAGAGCATCCACCAAGATCTGAGTCTGAATAAGCTTGTATGTAGAAGCCTGAGTTTGCTGGGTACCACAAGCCATAAGCAGGTGTGTTGTGAAGATATCGGACAATTGTTTTAACCGCAGCCAAATGAGGTTCTCTTGGGTCAGCCTGGTATCTTGCACAATTGCAGACTGCAAACATGATATCAGGGCGACTGGCTGTGAGATAAAGCAATGATCCAATCATGCTTCGGTATGTCTGGATGTCAGTCTTCGGTTTGTCTAATGAGGGATTTAACCTTATACCTGCAGGCAAGGGAACTTTTACTTTGGAACAGTTAGTCATTCCGAAGCATTCAAGCAAACTTTTCATGTACTTTTGTTGATTAATAAAGATTCCCTCCTTGGATTGTTTTATTTGTAATCCAAGAAAAAAGTTAACCTTTCCCATCATACTCATCTGAAATTTACTTTTCATGAGTTTTTTTAAAGTCTTTTGAGAGATTGGGGTCAGTGGATCCGAAGATTATGTCATCCACATAGATTTGGACTAACATCAAATGAGATCCAACTTTCTTTTTAAAAAAGTGTTGGATCTACTGAGCCCTGTTTGAAATTTGATTCTTTTAGAAATTTTGTCAAGGTTTCATACCAAGCCCTTGGAGCATGTTTTAAACCATAGACAGCTTTGTCTAGCACATAGCAATGGTTGTGATGTTCTTTACTTTCAAAACCAGGTGGTTGTTCAACAAAAACGGTTTCCTCGAGATCACCATTCAGAAAAGCACATTTGACATCCTGACACGCCTAGGTCATCGTGCGGTCAAAAATAAAGAAAACCTAACACACACTAGTACAGTGGTAGTCAGGGTCGATCCGCAGGAGCTTCGTGGTTAGACTAAATGACAGATTACCAACTAGTAGCGTCACGCTACAGTCGGAGGACTTAGTTTCTAAGTGCTCAACTACCCAAATGCAATAACCAAACAAAGTCAAGTCAAGCATAAGCTAAACTCAACTCAAACTAACCTAGTCACTGTCTGAAATCAGAAGTGCATCTCTGAATCAGAAGCAAACAAAGGCATCCAAACCAAACAAAGCATAACCTAACCAATAACTAGGGTTCTGACTGAACAGCTACTGGCTAAAGTTCAATGCCCAAAACTAACCTAATCGGCTACTGATTTCAGCAAAGGAAAACAGTTCCAAACAAGGCCAAAACAAGATCCAAACACAATTCAAACTATCAAAACACAAACAAACATCCAAAATACCGAAATACCAAGATTAATTGTAACCAAATGCTTTCATTAACCAAAACCAAATTCCAAACATCCAAACAGTATCCAATGATGCTAAAACAGAAACCTAAAGTGCTCAAAGTTAGTGGTTGTCACTCCCAAATACTTAAGCTACAAATACTACTTGCTACTAAAAGGAAATTAAATTCAAAAACATGAAATACCAATTGAGATGTTGCTGAAACGAAATCCTGGAGTCAAAGAGCTTCAAGGTCGATTTTACACCCGGTCTTTGCTAGGGTTTTCGGCTGGAATTGCCTCTATTTATTGTTGCAAATTTCCCGCAGCCGCGCCGCGTAGATGAAGAATCCGCGGCACGCGTACTTATCAGATCCCGTTTTTTCGTCATTTGAATGTGTTACACCGCCTTAAGCCCGCGTCGCGTGTTTCATAGATCCGCGGCGCGCGTACGTGTTTCCTTGATTTTTCATTCTTTTCCAAACTTCTTCCTTTTGCATGCTTTTTGTCCCTGTTTCCATTCTTTTCTTCCAAACAAGTCCTGCCACGAAAAGTGAGAATACCCAGACATATCTGATATAATTTCATCAAGAACAGGGCTCAACAACGCCTAAAATACTTGATATCACTAGGCGTTGTCAAACACCCCACACTTGTGCCTTGCTTGTCCCCAAGCAAGAGAGTTTTTAACAAATTATAATAAAGACTCAAACAATTTTTGACTGTGTTCAGTTTTAAAACTTATTGCTCTATGAGTTAGAGTGGAATAGTTCGCGAAAACATAATTGAATTGTTCTTTGGAATTCATGGCTTTCTAGAGAACCCTTGATTACAAACTTTCTGTCCACAATGAAGTATACTTACTCATTCAGATTCTAAAGGCCATTAAGGATTTGTCCATGACATTCGATGTTGTTCGTGTAACGAGCTTTCAGAAATACCATCCCAGACCAGACGATCTTAGGTGGTAAGGTGCATAAGGCCCACCCATTTTAGACTTACTGGCTCGAACAACAAAGGCCACAGATTGACATTTCCTTCCTAAATTCCAATCCTAAAACAGCTCAATCTTCTAAACGTGTAAAAACTCAACTTATTTAACTAACTAATAACATGATCACAACTATATAGTATTTCTTGAAAAATACTAATGCTATCACAATCACAAACCATTCATTTCAAAATTGCAATTTATTAAAAATTTTGAAAAATATTGCTAAAAATTGAAAATTGATCATTTCTGCAAAATATGTCAAAAAAAATTTCTCTTTCGACCGTCCACACCCACACTTAAAACCGTACAACGTTCCCGTTGTACAAAAAATTATTTCAAAACAAGGGAGAAAGAGTTACCCCTTTTGGACGATAGATTGCTTGGTGCTCAGTATCACAGGTATAATTGCGAACAAACGGATCCTTGATTTCGTATGCTGGAGTTGTAGCGCTACAGTGAACACGCCGGTGGTCGAGACAAGTGGAGGGGGCACGGTGACCCCATACTTGTCTGAGACAACTCCTTCCCATTTGGTGTATCATGCATAACTCAACAAACAAATTAAAAGCAAACATAACAAATAAAATATACAAAGATACATATAGTGGTGCCATAAGTTTTGTACATATATCCCAAAAGAAATAAAAAGAAAGAAAAAGTACATCAATCACCACCAGGTGGCCTGGAGGGTCCAGCCTCATGATCATGTGCCCTGGCTGGGAATGGTCGGGGGCGCATACCCTGCGCTGATGTAATCTGTAGAAGTACCTCCCCGATCCACTCGAGCTGGTCCTCGATCCTCGTGACTCTAGCCTCCAGTCGGTGCATGGCCGCTGGGTCCTCCTGCGGCTGTGGCTCTGCCGGGGCTGCTGGTGCTGGCTCTGGCCTCCGACATCTCCTGCCTGGCTGAGCGTATGCCGGCTAGGGTGCCTGGGGGGGGTCTGTAGGTGCCCGGATTAACTGCCCCGGGCGCTGCTGCTCAATAAGCCGCATCCTCTCCAGAGTGCGTGCTGTCGTGCGAGATGGAGGCAGCGTGGTCAAAGAAGCGGCAACGGGGGCAGTAAGGATCCCATATGAACGGGCCAGGCGGGTAATGAAATACCCCCGGGCCAATGGACTGCTAGTGGAGGCTCCCGTCGAGTGAGTGGAGAGAGCAACTACGAGGGCGTAGGGGAGGTGGAGGAATCGGGACGGGTCGAGGAGAGCCCAGAAGAATGTCATGTCCTCCCCGGACACCTTCTCGCCCCCCTCCCGCTGCATGATGGAGGTGGAGACGATACGGTGCATGAGGCGGTGGAGTGGGTCGCGGAGGTGGCTCTCCCTCGAGGTCCCCGCCTCGTAGATAACGTTGGACAGTGGTGTCCAAATCTCCATGTTGCCGGACCTCTCCGGCTGCCCCTGGATACACGCCCCGAAGAACTGCGTGAAATGGCGATGATGGAGGTCCGCTGGAGTGTATAACCCGACTCTCCTCCCAAACTCCCGTAGGTTGCACTCCCTCGGTGCACCTCCCAATCGAAACCGGATGATCCTAGAACGTGTCTGACACCCGAGGTGCGAAGTGGATAGTGGATAGAAACTCCAATAGCAGCTCGGTGTAGATGACGTCCTCATCGGTGGCCATGATCCTGTCCCAGCCCCGGCATGTGATGACGCCTCCTCATGAGTCCAGGTGCGATGTAAAAATGGCTCGATCGCACCCCATAGTCTGGCGTCCCTCAAGATATCCCTATCGATGACAGTCGCCTCGAGAACCCGGCGACCAGTCAGTGCATCTCTCCGCGAAACATACTCCGCTGAGCTGGCCAGTCCCCCTAGGAACTGGAGGAAAGGGTGATCTAACCTGAACATCATCTGCAAAAAGATACATAGCCACAAAAGACAATTTTTTTTTTTTCAAAATTAGTCATTTTCTTCCCCACCGCACCGCGGCGCGACCCAAGAGCAAGGCACGTCGCGGCGAGCGGCTGTTTGCAAAACCCCAAATCAAACTCGTAATTTAACCTGCTAAAACTCGATCCAATCATACCACAAGGTAGCCTAAGTGCCGACTAACTCATCTAGGGTCTCCATTTGGCAAAATAAACACCCTATGATTTAGCATTGGCGATTCTAAGTTTTGAACTTTTCTGGACAAATCACTAAAATTAACTACCTAATCACTAGTTTTAACAACTAATAGGTAGTTAGAATAGCATACCTTGGTAGTAGAAACAAAATGAGCAAGAAAAAACGCGAGAGAAATTCGTCGATCAAAGCTCCGAGTCGTGTGAGGTGTGTGTTGAGTCGCGGCTTACCTTAATATAGGAGAAAACCGACTGATCCTTCCGCACGTCGCGTATTTGAACTTTGCGCGTCGCGCGTGTCACCAAATCAACCCCTGCGCATCGGGTTGGTTTACGACCCCGCGTCGTGTAATTCAAAAACCCGCGGCGTGGTCTTGAAAATTTTAAAAACTTCTCACATGACCCCACACTTATTTTAGACCACTAATACCTGCAAAAGATTGATGTATTTTCCTAATTAAATCTAAGAAATATAAGACCTAACTTATGACACGATGGGTTGCCTCCCAACAAGCGCTAAGTTTAACGTCTTCAGCCGGACGTGCTATTCCTATGCCGAATCTTCTTCTTCTTGAACCTTTGATGACATCTGCTTGAATCCTGGCACGAAGTTGTTGGCCATCATTGACATGAGAGATGTGAGTTGGGTCATTCGATCACTCACACCGCTAATCCACTGTTGCTGAGATTCCAGGAGCTTAAAAACTTTTGCTTCTCGTTCTCTTGATTCTTTCTCGTACTGCTGGTGTCTTGCTTCTATCATCTCCATCATGTCCAGCAGCTACTCCTTATCGATAGTGGACAACGGGTGGTCATTGGTTTCTTTTAAAACCTCTTATTTTCCTCCTTCTCCCGTACGTGTCCAAATTTTTTCCTTGCTCTTGATCCCAGGCTCCATTAATATCCTTCTGTCCACTTGCTTGCCATTCCCTTCTGAAGGTAATGATACAGGATTTCCAAACATATTCAGTCTTCTTTTCCTTGTCCCAAAGAAGATGTCCATGTCCCCTGTCTTGCAATCAATCACCGAACCAGCAGTAGCGAAGAATGGGCGTCCTAAAATGAGTGCAGGCGCGTCGTCCAAGCTTTCATATTCCATAACCAGAAAATCCACGGGATAGAAGAAGTCCCCAAATTTGACTATGACATTCGTCAGTTTTCCCCGAGATACCTTTGTTGATTGATCAGCCAGCTGCAATACAACTTCTGCTGGCTCTATTTCTTCATTTTTGTACTTATCGTACAGGTATCCTGGCAGTATATTGACACTTGCTCCCAAATCTAACAAGGTGTTCCGAATGACCACATCTCCTACAGTAGTAGTGATCAATGGTGATCCAGGGTCCTTTTCCTTTTTGGGCAGTGTTCCCAATAATGCCTCACTTGCTTTCACAGCAACCTCACAGTATTTGGTGTGGGCACTTTACTCTTCCCATTTCTTTCACACATTTCTTGAAGAATTATGGTATCCTCAGGGGCATCCTTAAACTCATCCCACAGAGGTTGGTTCATTAAAGGCCCCATCGGTTTGGGTGCTTCCTGCTTCTTTTTCCCTTTCCTATCCTTCTTTTTCTGCTTGATTCCTGCTATCGTCGATTGCTCCTCCTTCTGGACCTCTTTGTCTATTTCTGGTTGGGTTTCCTTCTCAACAGGAGTTTCTTCTTCCTTACCTTTCTGACTTCCTAGAACTTTCTCTTCCTTCTCCAGTTTCACTTCACTTCCTACTTCAAACAAGTCTTCCAAAGTGACTTTTGCCATCCAGATTCGACAGTGTGAACTTGCTCTTTTCCTGGTCGCTGATTATGAGTTGGGTTGACCTCTGTAGCACTTGGCAATTTTCCACTGTCTCTCTTTTGCTGATCCGCAGCCATTTGTCTAATTTCTCGTTCCATGTTTGTAATGGCTTTTGCATTTGCTTGAGACTGTTGTTGCATAGCAGTGACCATCTCGTACATCTTAGCAAACATTTCTTCTTGAGTTCCCGGGGCATTGTTGGTAACATTATTGGGCCCCCTGTTGTTGTTATTGATACTGTTTCCATTTGTATTTCCATTGTGGTTGTTGTTATTTATAGGCTGATATGTTCTATGCTGATTGGTCGATTGACTTTGGTAATTGTTCTGCCTAAAATTCTGCTGCTGTCCTTGATTATATGGCCTGTAGGGTCGTCCATTATTATGCTAGCCTTTACCCTGGCCATAAACTTGATTCACCTCTTGAGTTTTAGGTCCTCCTTGACCTCCTTGTGACAGATTCTACGGTCCATTCTGCAGCGTTGACATGAGCCTGTCAAACTTCTTATTCAGTTCACTAATTTCCTTCTTTACTTCCTTCTTCCAATCAGCATTGGCTCCTACTGCTGCTGCCGTACCTACAGTCTTCCTGGTAGAAAAATTTGCCTTGGAACCATTGCTTAATTATTCCAGGAACTTCCAAGCTTCCTCTGGGTCCTGCCACATAAATGTCCCACTTGATGAGGCATTTATCATGGCCTGATGCGTCTCACTGACTCCTTCGAAGAATAACTTAATTAACTGCCACCTAGGAATTTCGTGATGCGGGCAGGATCGTAACAACTCCTTCAGCCTATCAAAAGCTTCGTGGAAAGCCTCTCCTGGCTTTTTCTGGAAGTCCGGAATGACCCTTCTGATTTCAGTTGTCTTACTTGCTGGATAAAATTCCTATTGGAACTTGGCCTTGAGCTGATCCCATGTGGTAATGTTGTTCGATGGTAAAGATGTAAACCAGTATTTGGCCTTATCTTTGAGGGTGAATGGGAATAGTCAAAGCCTGAAAATGTTCCTATTGGTGTTCCTAGGGTTATTAGCATTGGCAATCGCTAAAAATTCATATAGATGATTATAACGATCGTCTTGCTTATACCCTCTAAACTCTGGCAATATTCCTAACAACTGAGGTCTTATTTCTACTTGAGAATCAATGTTATCAGGAATATAAATTGGCGATGAATCCTCATATTCCCGTGGTTGGAAATGTGATGCAACCGATTGCCTTCTCGGTTGTGCGAAATGTAAAGGTTGAGCAGGATTACCGTAAAGATGATCGTTATATTCCCGCTGACCTGGTGGTTGATGATACTATGGTGCTCTTCTGGGAGGTCCCCGACCTCCGTTCCACTGTGGCTGTGGTGCTGGTGGCGCCCATCCCTCGTCTTCTTCGTCATATCCCTCATCTGTCTCTGGATAATGGTATTGTTGCTGAGGAGGTTGTTGATAGTGTATCGGTTGTGTAGGTGGGAATGTGGGTTGAGGTTTAAAAAGAACTGGTTGTGGTTGAGAAAATGGTTGAGAGGTTGGTGTCTGCTGTCTAGAAACTGGGGTGCCATAACGGGTCGGCTCTCCCTAAGACATTGCAGAGGTAAATGGGTTGGTAGATTGTGGTTGTGAAACGGGTGTAAATGGTGGTACAGATGGCGGAGTACATGATGGTATAGGTGCAGGGGCTAAAACTGCACCACCAGAAGCACTCAAGCTCCCGAACTGAAACTCTGACAGTGGGGGAATAGAAAACATCCCCGTTGCCTCACCTGATGGTTCCTGGGCAACACTTACTGGACTACTATTAACCTGACTAAAGTTCATGATATTTAAACGCCTACGAGCACGGATTTTGCGCGCAGTACGCTCAATCTCAGGATCAAAATGCAATGGGGATAATTGCTCACCCCTGCGGGTACGCATGCACTAGTGCAACACGCCCACAAACAAAAATCAAAAACAAAACTAACGAAATGAAATTTTCAAAAACAACAAACAAGTTCCTACTAATCACCTAATCTATGCTCACAGCTCCCCGGCAACGGTGCCAAAATTTGACACGCCTAGGTCGTCGTGCGGTCAAAAATAAAGAAAACCTAACACACACTAGTACAGTGGTAGTCAGGGTCGATCCGCAGGAGCTTCGTGGTTAGACTAAATGACAGATTACCAACTAGTAGTGTCACGCTACAGTCGGAGGACTTAGTTTCTAAGTGCTCAACTACCCAAAAGCAATAACCAAACAAAGTCAAGTCAAGCATAAGCTAAACTCAACTCAAACTAACCTAGTCACTGTCTGAAATCAGAAGTGCATCTCTGAATCAGAAGCAAACAAAGGCATCCAAACGAAACAAAGCATAACCTAACCAATAACTAGGGTTCTGACTGAACAGCTACTGGCTAAAGTTCAATGCCCAAAACTAACCTAATTGGCTACTGATTTCAGCAAAGGAAAGCAGTTCCAAACAAGGCCAAAACAAGATCCAAACACAATTCAAACAATCAAAACACAAACAAACATCCAAAATACCGAATTACCAAGATTAATTGTAACCAAATGCTTTCATTAACCAAAAACCAAATTCCAAACATGCAAACAGTATCCAATGATGCTAAAACAGAAACCTAAAGTGCTCAAAGTCAGTGGTTGTCACTCCCAAAGACTTAAGCTACAAACACTACTTGCTACTAAAAGGAAATTAAATTCAAAAACATGAAATACCAATTGAGATGTTGCTGAAACGAAATCCTGGAGTGAAAGAGCTTCAAGGTCGATTTTACACCCGGTCTTTGCTAGGGTTTTCGGCTGGAATTGCCTCTATTTATTGTTGCAAATTTCCTGCAGCCGCGCCGCGCAGATGAAGAATCCGCGGCACGCGTACTTATAAGATCCCGTTTTTTCATCATTTGAATGTGTTACACCGCCTTAAGCCCACGTCGCGTGTTTCATAGATCCGCGGCGCACGTACGTGTTTCCTTGATTTTTCATTCTTTTCCAAACTTCTTCCTTTTGCACGCTTTTAGTCCTTGTTTCCATTCTTTTCTTCCAAACAAGTCATGGCACGAAAAGTGAGAATACCCAGACATATCTGATATAATTTCATCAAGAACAGGGCACAACAATGCCTAAAATACTTGATATCACTAGGCGTTGTCACATCCATTTGGTAGACATCAAAGTTTTTTTGTGCAGCATAAGCTAAAAATATCTGAACTGATTCGAGTCTGGCAACAGGAGCGAATGTCTCTTCGTAATCAATCCCCTCCTGTTGACAATAACCCTTGACAACCAGCCTTGCTTTGTTCCGAACCACATTGCCTTCGGTGTCTAGCTTATTTCTATACACCCATTTTAGACCAACAATCGAAGCATTTGCAGGTTTTGGAATTAGCCTCCAAACTTTGTTTCTTTCAAATTCCTCTAATTCCAACTGCATTGCTTCAATCCAGTCAGGGTGATCAAAAGCATCTTTAATGTTCTTAGGTTCAATTTTGGAAATAAAGACATTGAACATGCACAACTCCGAAGTTTTGTTTAAATCCAGTTGTCTTTGGTGAAGTTGTGCACGAGTCAATATTCTATCTTGAACGTTACCAATGACGAGTGATGGTGGATGATTTTTCACCCATTATTAAATGATTGTCTGAGTTTGTTATGTTTGTTTGTGGTGTGTGTAATTGTGAAGAAGAGTTTAGAGTATGTTCCCACTCGACAGCAGTTGGTGTTGAGGAAGTGGTTGCTCTATCCGAAGTGATTGATGTTGTTGAGTTCGGAGTGGAAATCTCTGGCTCCCCCTAGGGGTTGAGGTTGGATTGTTGTTTGGATCCCCCTCAACACTAGCATTCCCTTCACTTCGGTTCGATGGATCCCCCTCAACAGATGATGGTCTTTGTACACTGCTTGTTGAGGAGTCATCGGGGCCATTTGTGAGCTTGGACAGTTCGGACACGTTGTTGTCTAGTGACCTGGCATCGGAGTCCACAGCCCTCACAGGTGGATCAAACAAAAGAGTGAAGTCTGTATCAAAAGTGGTGATTGGTACAGCATCAACAGTAGGCTTTGGAAAGATGATGACATGGGGAATGGATGCAAGGATTTCTTGATATAGTAGTCATCAAACGAGAGGTTGAAGGTTTCTTCAATCTTGCGAGTCCTCTTGTTCATAACTCTATAAGCCTTCGAGTCTTGAGAATATCCAAGGAAAATCCCTTCTTCTGATTTGTCATTGAATTTTGTCAAATGATCTTTCAAGTTTAAGATAAAACACCTGCAACCAAAGATATGAAGAAATTTAACATTTGGTTTTCTCCGATTGAGCACTTCATAAGGTGTGATATGAAATCTCTTGTGAATGTAGGATCTATTTTGAGTAAAGCAAGCAGTAGAAATGGCTTCGGCCCATAAGTACATAGGCAAATTTGCAAAATTAAGCATAGTTCTAGCTGCTTCACACAAAGAACGATTTCGTCTTTCTACAACACCATTTTGTTGAGGAGTGTAAGGTGCTGAGAAATTGTGACTAATCCCCTTTGTTTTTAAGAATCCATCAAGAGTTTGATTTTTGAACTCCGAACCGTTGTCACTGTGCACAGTTCGGACCTTCTTGTTGAGCATCACTTCCATTTTCTTAATGAAGTTAATGATTTCTTCAGCAGCATCTAATTTGTTTCTTAAAAATAAGACCCAAGTAAACCTTGAATAATCATCAACTATCACAAGAATGTATTTCTTATTTCCTATTGACTCCACTGCGGATAGACTACATAAATCCATGTAGAGAAATGAAAGGGGTTCGGTGATTTTGGGGTTGATCACAGTTGGATACCTTTGTTTTGTTTGCTTGCCATGCTCACAAGCAAAAAAAAGTGAGTCATTATCAAATTTGAGAGCAGGCATACCACGAACCAAATCCATAGCCACTAACTTATTTAAGTCCTTGAAGTTCAAATGAGCAAGTCTTCGATGCCAAAGCCAGCTAACATCGGAGTTGGATTTTGAGAGAAGACATAAGGATTGCCCACCAGTCACAGGCTTTAGATTTAAGGGAAACATTGATCCCTTCCTTTCAGATTTGAGCAAGACTTTCTTTGTTGCTTCTTTTGTGATGATACTCCCTTGGTTGTTGAATGTAACTGCATTACCCGTTCCAACCACCAATTGAGATATACTCACAAGATTGTGTTTTAACCCTTCAACAAATGCCACTCTGCTGATTGTAAATTGGCCATTTGTTATTTTGCCATAACCCCGAATTAGACATGTTTCATTATTACCGAAGCGTACATTTCTAGCATCATCTAACGTCCTATAATCTCTAAGATATTCCCTCTTCCCTGTCATATCTCTTGAGCAGCCACTATCCATGTACCATTTTGTATCGTGCCGCTCAGTAGACATTACCTGCAATTAATCAAGAAGGAGTTGGTACCCAATCAATCTTGGGTCCTCAGGGTAAGCGAAGGATTCTTGAATCCACTTTTCTACGGCCTCTTCTGATATTTCATTAGCATTTAAGTTGATCAGATTCTCCGCAGCCTCATGTGATGAACATGATTCCGAAGAGTCTGAAAAAGATTCAGAAAAGATTTTTGTCAAATTTGATGAGCCCGAAGTGACTGACAAAATGCAAGACTTCGGAACCCATTTTTGTTTGGATGATTTTGACTTCGAGGTTTTTGATGTTTTCTTTTCACTAGAAATTTTTGAACTCATTTATGATTTTGAAGATTTGGTTTTTGCAGTGAGATTTTCTTTCAAATCGTTTCTTTTCCAATTTTGTTTAGAATTTTCAATTGTCGATTTCTGTGATGTTGAACTGCATGACGTAGAGGTACAGGGGTACTCTTCGTATGCCAACTGGAAATCATTTAACGAAAGATCCTTATCTTTAAACAGATCCAAATTTTCGTCCAGCCATTGATGGAATGTATCTATCAAGTTGTTGCCTTTTGAAAATGTCTTCTTTGTTGGTTTTTGAAATTTGGGATTTGGAAAGTTAGGATTTGTCGGTGTAAATGTTTGTTTGGAAGGTTGATTTTTGACTTCTGATACTTTTGAATCTATTGGTTTTGTTCCCGAAGTTGAAGCAATCTCATTTGTTGGTTTTGAAACTCCGAAGGGTGTTTTTCTTTTGACGAGATTTTGATTTTGTTTCGTTTTCAAAATTGCAACAATGGGTTTCTGAATTGGTTTTTTAATCACAATTGCTGGTTTTGTTTTGGAAGTTGAAGCATGGTTTGGAATTTGTGTTCTTTTCAAAATCTGAGGTTTTTTTACCGAAGGCTTGGAGTCAACAATTTTTGGTTTTGCAATAGCATTTTCTGAAGATTTTGACATCGATACACATTCACATGATTCCATTAGTTGAAAAACATCCATCTTTGGAGCTATGGGTTTCTCCATAACTTGAATTTGTTTGTAATTACGATTGGTGTAGATGTGATTATCATTTTTGAGATTTAAAAGATGTGACATGTTTTTGGGAATCATTTCTTTCTCATAACACAAACGATTGTAAATGTTATGTCCATACAAATCTTGTTTTCTTATATTAATTTTCACTTCCATGTTCTCGTTCATTTGATTTTCAACCATTTTTGAAGAAGAAAAGAATCCTTCCTCAGTAACTGTGGAAGTATCCTAATCAACAATCTTTTTCAAATCATTATCAATTAAAAGCACACCTTCAGGTTTAACAAAAATAGAATTTTTGAAGTAAGAAACCTTGGGATAAACACAAGAAACATGGACTAGTCGTTTTGAATTGTCTTTGAGATATTGATCATAGGAGACACCTTCATCAGAAATTTGTATTTTTGATTTCACAATTTCGTTGTTTTCAAAAGTTTTAGGTTCACATTCAATTTTTGCTTTTCCTTTGTCCACCGAAGACAGATGTGAGATGACTTCGGAGGGCGATGCGGATGTGGAGGACGATTTTAATAAAGTCAGGGAAGAGCAATCAATTTCCTCCATATCTGAATCACTTTCTGAATCACTTTCAGATGCAGTTTCAACAATAACTTTTTCTTTGTTTTCAATTTGAGGAACATTCTTTTTCAAGATTGGGATTTCTTGTGGCAATAATTTCAACAAGTTATCAGCAGTGAGATGTTTTTCTACAGATATCAAACCATGTTTATACGAAGGATTGGTCACTTCGGACCCAGATACTATAGATTCACACTCATAAGATAATATGCGTAATATGAGCATATAAACGTTTTGTAGTTTCACAAAAGATATTGCGTTGTTTCAAAGTTACATAATGATTACTAAAATATTTTTCTCTATTTTCTTCTAGTAATGAGATTCTTAGGTTGGATTTTTCTAGGGCTAGCTTCAGACTTTCTACTCTCCCCCTCAAGCTAAGAATCTCCTGCTCACTAATTGTCTCCCTAGTTTTCGCATCAATAAGCATTTTATGCATCACACAACAATCACGAGTTATTTCATTTATCATAGGAGTGGATTGAGAAATAGGAATTTTAAAAGTTGAGAGAAGTTTGGATACCTGTTCCGGAATAGTCAAGCATGTGTCATTTACCATCAGACAGATCTCCTCATCATTATTCGAAGTATCATCATACCAGCTCTTCATAGTCCCAACAACAGGCATCTCATTCACCTCCAAAGTCTTATAACCAAGACCAGCAGTTCCTTCATATCCCAGCTCCTCATCATCTTCAATCTCCTTAGAAGTACCCTTCAGAAAGCACTTACCATCATCATAGGCCATAAAAGCACTATGAGTTGGCTTTCTTACTTCTTTGTCTTCGGAGTCGGAAGACCAGACTTGGTATGATCCTTGCTAGTCCTCAACATCCATCAGGGCTAAGTCCTTGGCCTTCTCCCTTACTTCTTCCATTTTCCTTGCATAGTAAGCTTCATCCTTCACTTGAGGCTTCTTCTCATTTTGTTTGTGAAGCATGCAATCTTTTGCAAAGTGATTTTTTCCACGACAATAATTACAATCATAGCCTGAATCACCAGAAACTTTCTTCTCTTCGATCTCCTCCTTTGGTGACTCTGAAGCCTGTGTTTCAGATGGCTTCGGAGTTGAAGACTTTGAGTTTTCCTCTTTCGGAGTATACATTTCAGGTTTAGGTTTTGGATTGAAGTTTGGTTTATTGAAGTTCTTGACAAAGGGTTTCCCTGAGTTGTTTTTAATGAATGGTTTCTTGAGCCTTCGACTGTTTGCAGCATAAAGGGCAACTGTTTCACCATTGTTATCAACCATATAAGTAGCAACATCTTCATCAATGTCTTCTTCTTCTTCTTTTGAAACTAAGGCTATGGGTCCAGATCCAGTAGTTTCACTCCTTCGACCGACAATATCGGGTTCATGAGATTTGAGCAAATTATACAGAGCAGCTAACTTGTACTGTTCGATGTTCTCATATGATTTCACCATTAGCATGATGGGTCTCCATTCTTTGCGAAGACTATAAAGAAATTTGATGTTGATCTCCTGTTGACTTCGGGTCTCCCCGTACTTATCCAAGGTATAGATCATGTTACTAAGACCTTCATAGCATGCTTCAAGGGATTCATTCTCTTCTTGTTTGAAGTTCCCAAAGGCTGCCAGAATTTCCTGAACCTTGCTTTTGTGAAGAATCTTGTCGCCTCTAAAACAAAGGGCAAGATTGTCCCACATTTCCTTAGCAGACTTCGCATCAGCTATGTGATGACTGACATCAGGACCTAGTCCACTTCTCAGTTCTCGCATAGCTCTTTCATCATTTTCAAGTTTCTTCATATCTGCAGCATTCAGAACTACAGCTTCTTCTCCATCTGGAACTACGAAGCGACCAGCAATGTCAGTATGAGGACCATCAGTCACAGATCTCCACAGATCTTTATCAAGCCCAATCAGATAGTCCTCCATTCTTCTGGCCCAATAGTCATAGTAAGAAGTTACTAGAACAGGAGCCTTTGTTGCAGAACCAATGAGATTTGCATAGTTGAGCATGTTTGCATAAGTTGTAGTAGAATCAGCCATTATGAGTATTTTTCAACGGGATCTTTTCAGAAAAACGTGTTGTAGAGCTGTGTAACAATTGCGGAAGACTAGATCTGAGAAACGATTTAGATCTAGAACTGTAACAATGGAATGAAGCTCTATAAACATGTTTTCGAGCTGACCTGCTCTGATACCACTTGTTAGGTGTTGAAATCATTTTTAATAATCAAGTAATGACTAGTATTATAACAGTATAACTTGTACTAAGCAATCACATAGTAATAAGAACAGTTTATGAACAGAGTGAAATGGATAACTTGTGTCGAATGCTTGATTGATTGATTTTAGGGTTTTACAATTTGGACGATGACAAAACTCGCATTCAGACACGGTATCGTATCACTGATATTTATACTTGATCAGTGATACGCATAGTACAAATGTTACAGAGAATATCCTATCAGTTGTACTAGCCAATAGAATAAGAGATTCATGCAACACGTAGTGTACTGTTACGCATGCACACAAAAGTTTGACAGCTAAGAAGTCTTCGGATCCTTCAGGATACTCCCTTCGGAGTCTTCAGACTTCGGGGTCTTCTATTATTGTTTTACTCTTCGGGGTCTTCAGTCAGGTCTTCGGATAGAGGAGCACTTCATCACAAATATACTTCAACAAGTAGTAGCCATTTTGAAACGCAAATAGTTTAACACATTTCAAAACAGTCAAATAATGTATTTTTTGAAATTATTATCTAGAAACACATAACACATTTTCTAAATAAGTAAGCATTGTTATTTTTAAAACACAAATAGTCAAACACACAAAATATGGTATTAGTATATATTTCTACTAAGGATTTTTGAAAGATAAAATCAAAGAATCTAAAACACTTACAATCTAATACCTCGTGTTGTTGGATTCTAAAACACAAACTTAAACTCAAGCTCGGAATATAAATCACAAACACAAAATAAAAACTGATTTTTAGAACAAAAACTCCAACTCAAACTCAATGAATTTGAACCACAGATTATGCATATTACTTCTAAAAATAAAGAATTTGATTTTTTGTAAATAATTTACGAAGTTGCAACTAATTTATGAAAACACAAAAAGAAGTTGATTTACCTCCTGCTGTCGGCGGAAATGGTGAGACGATGTGGGGCCGGTTAGAGTGTCGCACCTAAAGATGGTGGGATGACGTGTTTCTAGACAATTAAGATTTGATCCCCCACCCAACCCATCACACTCTCTTACTCTCTCTATTTCTATAGAAAAAAGTAAAACTAGAAAAAGATTCATATAGACACAAAATCTCTTTCTCTCATTTTTTCTCCCAAACACATACTACAAGTAGGATATGGTTCTTACCTAAGAACCAAAAAGTTTATAAACATTAAATATCAGTATATTGAGTTGAATCCTTAGAGTACTATTATTGTGGCAACCATAGGGTTCTTAAGATGCATAATGGTGGGCTGCTGGTAACCGTAAAAATTGATTAGTTGGGCTTATGTTAATGAAAACATGGATTTTGTAGAGTCGGGTGTATGAATTTGATTCGTAAAATTATTAACACAATGGCTGATGTTATGAATGTTCTGGTGGTTGTGAGTAATTTTTCAACTGAAACCGGTGGAGAAATAGATGCTACAAGGAATGCAACACTTGGAGTTGGTGCGTTTGATGCTAGTGGAAGAGGTGATGGAGCAAGCGAAGCTGAAGCGAATAAGTTCTTATGTAAAAAACCAACACAATACTATATCCTTGTTGTTCAACTGGATCTTTTTCATTGTTGCCATCTATGCAAGTCTCGAATAAAGGATTCACATTATCAATGGCCGAAGTAGAACCACCTACGATGGTATCTGGAATGGCAGCCATGGATGATAGCTTGAAGAACACGATGAACAATAGAGAGAATTGCAAGAGATAGTTTGAGAGGAATGATCGCACAAAGATTGTAATCGTTTGAATTCGTGTATTTATACCCATGGTGGTCCCAAGAGCATTAAATGTGCACGTTGTATAGGTCCGATCTCAGGTTGCCGCATCACCTGACACACCACCCCACTAACTCTGCGAAAAAGTGAACCATCTCTACGTCTATTCATCATGATTTTAAAATTCAAAAAGTTCCGCCTTTTTCTATAACTGTTCTTTGGGATTCGATGGTATTTAAAGAAACCAAATGACAAAGTTAAGGAAATAATTAGAAATTAAATGTAGGAATTTTATGAGTCATTTTAAATGAAAAAAATCATTATAAATTACATGACTTCTGACAAGAAGTGGAAATTAATTTTGTCTAACTTCTTTAATGAGTATTCCCATGAGATTCAAGCCTTCGGGTTGATCATTTGTATGCAATTTCCTTGGTATGATTTGTAAGAAATTCTTTGGCTTTGTACTCGAAGGACAATCATTTGAAGACAATGTTTCATTGGTAAGTGACTTCATGAACAGAAAGGCATTGTGTATAAAGAGATGCATATTGAATATGAGACAAGGATTCCTGAATACTGATAAAAACAAGATTTGCAAGTTTTATGATCAGAAGCAACAGACCATGTTGGAAGTCCGTTATTCAATGAGAAGTCTTGTGATCAAACACCATTAAAAATGACTAAGTACTAAGCAAGGAGTGTAATGTCCAATTTTGCATTTCAGAAAGTTTAGAGTTGATGGCTCATTTGGATGTTTCGAATTTTCAAGATAAAATGAGGTATACAACCACTACGTTAGAATTCAAGGTTTTATTCATTTTTGTGATTGAGCGTCAGAGGTTGATTGAAAATATTGATTTAATCATTGAAGAACTTTGTGAAATTTATCCCGTTTCATCAAAAATAGTATTTAGACATGTTTCCCTGATGACAAGCCTTTGGAAATTATGCACTACTATACCTTTGTCACTTAAGACCAACTAATTGAGATGTTCATATTCTCTACAAAGTACTTGACTATGTTATAGAAGCTCATCGCATTTTAATTTAAGAAAGATAAATATTCCTTGAGATACTACTTTGTATCAGAATTCTGTATTTTTATTGCCTTTATGAGCAATTGATTTTCAAGTTTTGGCTTTTGCCTTTAAGAATTCGATTTCTTGTATTCGAGGCTTCTGATAACTTGTCCGAAGTTGTAAGAGTTTTGAAAATTTCACCAATTTTTCATGTTGTGGTGACTTTGAAATTTCACTAAAAACATTTCGTTTACCCCTTTTTAGCTCAATGTGTTACAAAGTTGAAAATTTCTTTGAAGTTGTTATTAGTCATTGTAAGGTACATATTATGAAAACTTTGGAACATTTTAGATCTTGAGAAGTGAGAAACTTCTTGAATAATGCATCGAAAAAGCGAGTTGGACACCATTGAGAGTTTAGTAATAGGCATTCATCAAGGATCTTGTACTCACAAGTAATATCTGATTGTAAAAATAGCCTTAACCTCATTCCGAAGTCTGTTTCTTTACCAATGTTGCAAGGCGATTCCCAAATGTCTCTTAATGCAATGAGACATGATTATCATAACCTAAAAGGAAAGTTTTGTCCTTTAACTTGATTGTTTCAAGAATAAAGTCATTTTCATCGTAGCATCCTTAAGACAAAGTTTGGTTTTATGAAGTTCATGTGAAGACCTTATATGAAACATAAACCATTTTTGAAATGAATGAGGGTTTAGGTTGCATATGGATAAAGCATTCAAAAGTCCGATATTATTTTTATTGTAATGTTGTCAAGAAATTCATTTTATATTTGAAATGATGAATGTCAAGTAAAATGAGTATTATTTGGAAAATTTTGACCTGTCTGAGGGTACCCGAAGGTTCGGATGCCTTCAAAGATGAAGAAATTATTTATTTACAAAGAATTAGAAAGGTATAGAGTAAGAAAATCTGATTTTTCAGATGAGTGAATCTCCATCAATCATTCCCAGTCTATGAACGATTCGGGTGAAGGACTTTTCATCCAAAGCTTTAGTGAATATATCCTCCAGTTGTTCTATGGTGTTCACAAAGTTCACTTCAATGTTTCCTTGTTCAACATGACTCTTGATGAAGTGATAGCGAAGGGCTATATGCTTCGTTTTTTAGTGTTGAATGAGATTATGACATATATGGATGGGACTTTGAGAATGACAAAATAAAGGTATCCTTCGCATGTTGATAGCATAATATTTGAGTTGGCTTTGAATCCAGATTATTTGTGAAGTGCAGGCAGCAGCTGCTACGTATTCTGCTTCAGTTGTAGATATGGATATGCAGGATTTCTTCTTTGATTTCTAGCTTCTAAGTTTTCCAACCAGGAATTGACAACCCCCGTAGGTACTCATCCTGAATTTCCAGCTTATAAGCTTGAATGTGTACCTTCGGTTTGTCCAACGAAGTATTCAGCCTGGTTCCTACCGCCATTGGTACTTTGGCATTTGAACAATTAGTCATTTTGAAGCGCTCAAGGAGGCTTCGGGTGTATTTTTGTTGATTTATGAAGACTCCTTGTTTTGATTGTTTAACTTGGAGTCTATGGAAGAAGTTAATCTTCCCCATCATACTCATCCTGAATTTGCTTTACATTAATTGTTCAAATTCTTTTGTTAAAGAAGGGTCGGTGGATTTGAAGATGATGTCATCAATATAAATTCGATTGTTTTAAAATTTTTGCCAAGGTCTCATACCAAGCACGCAGGGCTTGTTTTAAACCATAAACTGCTTTATCTGATATGAAACAATGGCAAGGATGATCTTTATTAATAAAGTCAGGCGGTTGTTCAACAAAAATGGTTTCCTCGAGTTCTCCGTTCAAGAAGGCACATTTGACATCCATTTAAAAGACATCAAAGTTTTTATTTGCAACATAAACTAAAAATATCCGAACAGATTCAAGTCTGGCAACAGGGGCAAAGGTTGTTGGATTAGGTGTCTAAGCCATGACTTATAATCGTATTTATCTTATGAATAAAAGCAAAGTCCATTTGGGTTGCCCTCATAGATGGAGGATAGATATACAGTTCAGTAGAGAGAATAGTTGATTTATTAATTGTATAATAAATCAATAGAAATTAAGTATATGGTTTATTAATATATTTAAGTGTTAATATATTAATCAGAAACTCTATTAATTAATTGAGATTTAATCTAGAATTAATTGGATTTAATTTGGAGATTAAATTAATTAATTAAAAGGTGCAGGGACTGGTTTGGCATTTATTCAATAGTTGAATAACTGGCCAGGTAAAACGAGGGACCAAAAGTGGCGCCACCCTGGAGGCTCCTCCAGGGTTTGGCGAAACCTTAATTAGGGTTTTGGTAAGCCTGGTCCAAGTGGTCAAAAGCCTTGTCCAGTTGGAGGCTCCTAAGGGTTTCAGGTGTAACCCTAGGAGGCTATAAAAGGAACCCCCTGGCACCTCATATTCACGCCATCTCTCTCTCTCTGTGTTACTCTGCTGGACTGATTCTTCCATCACTTGGGTGTGACTTGCATTTGAGGCAGGATACTTTTGCTGCTGCTTGAAAGGATCATAAGATCAAAGGTTGGTTTTCCTAATTCATCTTTAGAATTGAATTGTATCCTTTAGGTTCTTAGTTCTAATCTTCATAGAAGAAAACATAGATCAATATTAGGGTTGCATGTGAACCATAGGTATTTTTGTGTTCATTGTTTGCATAGAAACCCTTCAGTGGTATCAGAGATTAGGCTGTTTTCTTGTGATTTGATTATGAACTGCTTGCATGATTCTTGGCCTTGGTGTTTTTTGCGAAAAATCACCCCTTGGAGGCCTTGAATGTCGACGGCTTGGCTAGGGTTTCCTAACCCTAGCCGCTATGCCCTATTGGTCCCCCTTGATTGCTTAATTTACTTGCCTTAATTATGTGTTGTTATTTTTGGTAACAAGATCAATTAAAATAACTTGAACTCTTTTGTTTTGGCTTGTAATTTTCGAGATTCATGGGACCAATACAGATTAATTAATTTGATTAATTTGGTAATCTGTAACCTAGATTTAATTAGTTTAATTAATTGATTAATTAAAAAACCAATTAAATCAGTTTAAAAATTAATTAAAATTTTCAAAAATTAGTAAAAATTTGCGAAAATTAAGATAAAATTAATTCTAAAATATTTTAATGAGATTAAAATATATCTTATATATATTTATGATTAAAAGTTAATTTAATATACATAAGAAAATTGGTTAGTCTACCGCTAGTAAGCCTCATTCACAAAACTGTCCTATAAAGAGGGTATAAGGCGACTGACTATAAAATGTTAGTCTAATGGGTATCTACTCTTACCCACCGCTCTCCTGGTCAGTCGAGTGTCGTTAGCTGAACGGGTATGATAGAACCGCTAAGCCTCTTAAAAGTGTAATGCTATAATTGAAAGTACTAGAACCCTAAAACAAATCTCAATCTAGTTACTTTAAGTTAAAAAATGTGAATTGGTGCTAATCCATGAAATTGCACATTGCACTTTGTGGAACGTTGGTGGAGCGTGTGTGGTTTACCGGCACGCCAACTGGGGTCTGCAAAGAGTCGCAATGGGTTTCTTGATTTTGTCATTATTAACGGAGCGTGTGTGGTTTACCGGCATGTTAATTAGAGATGACAATTGACTTCAAGAGTACCTAGCAATTTGCATGGTTATTCACACCCGGTTTGTGATCCTCGGTATCCCAGTCACAAACAACGGGGCATTCCCGAGATTAAACATGCTATCGAACAGTTCGGTAAATCTCAAAGAAACTAGGAATTCCATTATAATATGATTATGTTTCCGCGGTGGAATTGGCTGAATCGTCATTCGCCTACCTTATAAAATTTGCAATATTGATTACGGCATCCCTTTTCGGTATTGGAGATTGTTATTGTAGGATCTTAGCCTTATATTTGTTCTTGGGTGAATATAAGGATTATTATTATTATTATTCTATCTAATTAAAACTGCCTTATTCTTGTTCAGATGTCTTCTGACCAATCCGTTCCCCACTCAAATCCCGGTAGTGTCACCTCGATTCTATCATTATGCTCAAAGGTGACGTTGGACGGCACCAACTATAATCACTGGATCCGCAACATCAAAATGGCTCTAAGGTTTGAACCAAAAGAGTATGTTCTAGAAACCGAGCTTGTTGATGTGGACACTGAAACCGCTACTCCCGAGGAAATCGCTGCGTACACTAAACACTTTGATTATGCAACCAAAGTGGCCTGCATCATGATCGCTACTATGAACCCTGAACTGCAGCGTATCTATGAGGACTATTGGCCTTACGAGATGCACAAAGAGCTCGCGGAAAGGTTTCGCAAGCAAGAGCGCATCGAAAGACGTGAGGTTGTAAAAGCTTTCACTAACAGCAAGCCCAAGGAGGGTGAGTCCATCTGTGCACATGTGCAGAGGATGCATGGTTACGTGGAAAGGCTTAGAAAGCAGGAAATGCCGGTTCATAAGGATTTAGCAGTTGACATAGTGCTAAACTCATTGCCCAGTTCTTATGACCAGTTCACACTGGCGTATCATTTGAACAACAACCAGGAAAATCTAGCTGAGTTACACCACATGCTTCGTACGGCTGAGGACGGGATGAAGGGAAAAGCTGTGCTCCCTGTCAACCCGCCTGTCCTGGCTATTGGCTCCGGAAAGGGAAAGAAACGGAAAGGCCCTCCTAAGCAGAACTGGAGGGAAAAGACTCACGTCGGGTCATCTAGCGGTGCCCCGAAAGGTAAGTCTTCCGGAATTCCACATATTCGGAACCCCAAAGAGGCCGACTGCTTTTACTGCAAACAGAAGGGTCATTGGAAGAGGAGCTGCCCAACGTATCTGCAGGATGTCAAGGACGGTAAAGTGAAACCGTCACAGGCAGGTACGTGTTCTATATCTAATAACTCATCTTTTTCCCGTTCATGGGTCCTTGATACAGGATGTGGTTTTCATATCTGTTTTGATTTGCAGGGCCTAGAGGAAAGTAGGGAACTAGAGCATGGCAGACTGAACCTGGTCATGGGCAATAGGCGAACGTCACCTGTTACCAAGATCGGTGTTTATGGACTGATGCTGAGTATTGGAGTTAGATTAGAATTACATAATTGTTGCTATGCGCCTGATATGGCAAAGAACATAATTTCATTTCATGCATTGTTCAGACAAGGTTTTTACTATGAGTTTAATAAATTGAATGGTTCAATTTCGGTTTTCAAAAACGATGATTTTATATTTAATGTTATGCCTCGTGATGGAGTGTATGAATCTATTATGTGTGTTGACAATTATGGTAAAAATGTTTTAACTATTGATGCTTCAAGCGGTGTAGAAAATGCATGTCTGTGGCATTGTCGCCTTGGCCATATAAACAAGAAACGCATCGCCCAACTCCAAAAGGATGGAGTGTTGGAATCATTCGACCTCGGGTCGGATGATGTATGCGAATCTTGCTTACTTGGAAAGATGACAAAATCATCATTCAAAGGTTCCTTTGAAAGAGGTGAAGGTTTGTTGGATATCATACACACAGATGTGTGTGGTCCCTTCAGAACAACCACTAAAGATGGCACGCGGTTCTATGTGACCTTTACCGACGATTTTAGTAGATATGGATATGTCTACTTAATCAAGAATAAGTCGGACACCTTTGAAAAGTTCAAAGAGTTTAAGAATGAAGCGGAAAATCAATTGGGCAGAAAGATAAAGATGCTTAGATCCGACAGAGGCGGTGAGTATCTTAGTATCGAGTTTCTCGATTACCTCAAGGAATGTGGAATTGTTTCACAGTTGTCACCTCCAAGAACACCTCAGCTGAATGGTGTTGCAGAGAGACGAAACCGAACCTTATTGGACATGGTTCGTTCCATGATGAGTCGAGCCTCACTTCCAATCCATTTCTGGGGGTATGCCTTAGAGACTGCCGCCCATATCCTAAATCTTGTCCCAACCAAGAAGGTTGCGAAAACACCGCACGAGATGTGGACGGGGAAAGTTCCCTTGTCGGCACACATCAAAGTCTGGGGCCCTGAAGCATTCGTGAGACGAGATACTTCAGATAAGCTTGCAGAAAGAAGTGAGAGGTGTTACTTTATCGGATACCCGAAACAGTCTTTTGGATACTTGTTCTACAGACCAAGTGAGGACGTGGTCTTTGTAGCAAGATGGGGGTTCTTTCGAGAAAGAGAACTCATATCCAAAGAGGACAGTGGGAGTACGATCGATCTCGGAGAAATTCAAGAGACGCCCGATGAAACAACCTTAGAAGAAACTAGCAACCAACATAAGGAAGAAGTTCCTGTTGGACCCACCGACATTTCGTTGCCCCTTAAGCGTTCAGGTAAAGTTAGCATGCCGCCCGAGTTCTATGGTTTCCATATTACTTCGGACGGAGACACGTTAGTCAGTGATCGTACATTGACTAATTTAGATGAGCCAGCTAACTACCGTGAAGCAGTGGCAGGCCCCGAGTCTGCAAAATGGAAAGAGGCAATGGACAGCGAGATAAAGTCCATGTATGACAATCAAGTTTGGAACTTGGTTGACAATGTACCAGGTCGAAAGACAGTCGGATGCAAGTGGATCTTCAAAAAGAAGACCGACATGGACGGAAAAGTACATACTTATAAAGCTCGGCTGGTTACGAAGGGATTCAATCAAACCCCGGGGGTTGACTATGATGAAACCTTCTCACCAGTAGCCAAGATTAAGTCAATCAGGATAATGCTTGCCATAGCTGCGTTTTATGATTATGAAATCTGGCAGATGGATGTCAAAACCGCTTTCCTTAACGGGAAACTGACTGAAGATTTTTACATGAGTCAGCCAGAAGGTTTTGTAGACACTAAGCACCCTGATAGAGTATGTAAGCTTGAAAGATCAATTTACAAGTTGAAGCAAGCATCTCGCAGTTGGAATCCTTGCTTCCATGAGAAAGTCAAAGAGTTTGGCTTCTCTAGGAGTGAAGATGAGTCATGTGTATATGTCAAGGCTAGTGGGAGTATAGCTACTTTCCTGGTGTTGTATGTTGATGACATACTACTCATGGGAAACGACATTCCGACCTTGCAGAATGTTAAGGCTTGGCTCGGGAAGTGTTTCGCCATGAAAGACCTAGGGGAAGCTGCTTATATTCTCGGGATAAGAATACTTAGAGATAGAAAGAGAAAATTGATAGGTCTAAGCCAGTGTACATATTTGGAAAAGGTGTTAACGAGGTTTAACATGGAAAGTTCCAAAAAGGGAGAGTTACCAATCCTAAGTGGTGTTAAATTGAGTAAGACTCAAAGTCCGAGTACCGATCAGGAAATAGCTGAAATGAGTCGCGTACCTTATGCTTCGGCAGTAGGATCGATCATGTATGCTATGACATGTACTCGTCCCGGCGTACCCTATGCACTAAGCATGGTTAGTAGGTTCCAGGGTAATCCTGGAAAAGCACATTGGATTGCAGTCAAGAACATACTCAAGTATCTGCGAAGGACAAAGAATATGGTATTAGTCCTTGGTGGCAGTGATGAGTTAAAAGTGAGTGGATATACAGATGCCAGTTTCCAGACAGATAGGGACAGTGGACGGTCCCAGTCAGGCTGGGTATTTCTTTTGAACGGTGGAGCAGTCACTTGGAAAAGTTCCAAGCAGGAAACGGTGGCTGATTCAACGTGCGAATCAGAGTACATCGCAATGAGTGAAGCATCTAAGGAGGCAGCTTCGCTGAAGAATATCATCGGGGATCTTGGAGTTGTCCCGAGCATTCAGGAGCCGGTGGAACTTTTCTGCGATAATGAAGGAGCGGTCGCCTTGGCAAAGGAACCACGAGACCATGGAAAGTCCAGGCATATCAAAAGAAAGTACCACTACATTCGACATCAAGTAGAAGAAGGGCACTTACTGGTTAAGCGAGTATCATCCGAGGAAAATCCTGTAGATCCTTTGACTAAGGCTCTGAATAGGATCAAGCACAATCAGCATGCTCGGAGCATTGGATTGAAGGATGATATTAGTTTTAGTAATTAGATAGATTAGAAACTTGTAACAGTATAAATGTAATTGACTCGGTGATTTTATAATAGAGATTTATAAATGAGTATTGTTACTGCCTTTGTCAATTGTTTATTTCTGTGTTTCTATATTTGCATGTTTAACTTCCTTAATAATTAGATTATTTAAAACTCCACAGTCGATCATACTGTTAGGAAGTAAGTATGAACTAAGACTGTCATGAATTGGTTGCAGACTGCCTAAAGAGTTAGACATTGAAGTAAGACTGCTGCAACGTTCATGAGTACTTAGAAATAGAGATTTGAGTATTGGATAAACCCGCGCTTAACAGATTGCTTCATGGATTATATCACGAGCAATGTTAAGACGATAATATCCAGTGATCTTTAAGTGGAGAGATATGATCTGTTATTTGCGATACAAGTGCTTATTGACAATACGAAAGCGCACCAGTAACTCGGTGCTATAAAACGCATTGTTGTATGTATTTGGAACTGCAAAAGTTATGGACATATGAGTCGAAACTTATCCGTCCCATGACCCGATGGGAAACAAATATCTGTAGGCCTCTCGATGATTTAGAAGTTGACTGAAAGTGTTGGCCAACCGGGACTTAATTGATGTGTTCAATTAGTAGTCTCTAAAGTCATATACAAATCAGAAATCGAGAAACAGAGTGTCAGACCAAGATTGATGTTAGTCCATCTCTTGAGTCTGAAAATATCCTGTTGGACGGAGGATCATCAGATCACTTATCTTTGGACAGAACTGACTGGGTCAGAGTTCAGACAATTAAAGTCATAGACTTATCCAAGTGGGAGACTGTTGGATTAGGTGTCTAAGCCATGACTTATAATTATATTTATCTTATGAATAAAAGCAAAGTCCATTTGGATTGCCCTCATAGATGGAGGATAGATATACAATTCAGTAGAGAGAATAGTTGATTTATTAATTGTATAATAAATCAATAGAAATTAAGTATATGGTTTATTAATATATTTAAGTGTTAATATATTAATTAGAAACTATATTAATTAATTGAGATTTAATCTAGAATTAACTGGATTTAATTTGGAGATTAAATTAATTAATTAAAAGGTGCAGGGACTGGTTTGGCATTTATTCAATAGTTGAATAACTGGCCAGGTAAATCCAGGGACCAAAAGTGGCGCCTGACGTGCACGCAGAGGTCGTCATGCGGTAAAAAATAAGAGATAACCTAACATTCACTAGTATAGTGGAGTCAGGGTCGATCCACAGGAGCTACGTGGTTAGCCTAGATGAGAGATTACCAACTGATAGTGTCACGGCTATAGTCGGAGGAACTAATTTCTATCTTTCTACCTTAAACAGTATTCAACACCCAAGCCAAGCTTAGCTATGTCCAAATGACCTAGTTACTTTCTGAATTCAGAAGTACATCTCTGAATCAGGAGCAATTGAAGGCATTCAAACTAGCAAAAACCAAGCACAGCATAAACTAGCTAATAACTAACAGTTCTATGAGACAGTTAATAGCCAAGATTTAATGCTCAATATAACCAAGTTAGCTACTGTTTTCAGCAAAGGAAAACAGTCACAACCAAGTCACAAACGAAATCCAAACACAAGCAAACAACCAAGACACAAGCTAACATCCGAAATACCGAAAAATCAATATTTAAGATAACCGAATGATTTTATTCACTCAAACCAATATCCAAACATCAAAGCAGTAACGAAATACTACTAAAAACAGAACCCTAAGCTAGAATTCAATGGTTGTCACACCCAAAGATTCAACTTAAAGCTTACAAATGTTTACTTAAATTGAAATAAAATCTAAAACATGAAAATACCAAATATGAGCTTCTGAAATGGAATCCTTGAGTCAAAGAGCTTCTAGGTCGATGTTTTCACCAGGTCTTTGTTAGGGTTTTCGGCTGGAAATGCCTCTATTTATAGTTGCAAATTTCCCGTGACCGCGCCGCGCAAATGTGAAACCCGCGGCGCGCGTACTTATCCGTTCCCCGTTTTTTCGTCATTTAAATGTGTTCCACCGCCTTACATCCGCGTCGCGCAGGAGATAAATCCGCGGCGCGCGTACGTCTTCTCTTGATTTTTCATTCTTTCCATACTTTTTCCTTTTGTACACTTTTAGTCCCTGTTTCTGTTCTTTTTCTCTAGACAAGTCCTGACACGAAAAGTGAGAATACCCATGCATATTTGATATAATTTTACCAAGAACAGGGCTCAACAACGCCTAAAATACTTGATATCACTAGGCGTTGTCAAACACCCCACACTTGTGCCTTGCTTGTCCCCAAGCAAGAGAGTTTTTAATAAATTATAATAGAGAATCGAACAGTTTTTGAATGTGTTTAGTTTCAAAGCTTATTGCTCTTCGAGTTAGAATGGAATAGTTTGTGAAAACATAATTGGGTTGTTCTTTGGAATTCATGGCTTTCTAAAGAACCCTTGATTACAAACTTTCTGTCCACAACATAGTGTACTTACTCGTTCAGATTCTAAAGGCCATTAAGGAATTGTCCATGACTTTCGATGTTGTCCGTGTAGCGAGCTTTCAGAAATACCATCCCAGACCAGACGATCTTAGGTGGTAAGGTGCATAAGGCCCACCCATTTTAGACTTACTGGCTCGAACAACAAAGGCCACTGATTGACTTTTCCTTCCTAAATTCCAATCCTAAAACGGCTCAACCTTCTAAACTCGTAAAACTCAACTTATTTGACTAACTAATAGCATGATCACAACTAAACAGTATTTCTTGAAAAATACTAATGCTATCACAATCACAAACCATTCATTTCAAAATTGCAATTCATTAAAAATTTTGAAAAATATTGCTAAAAATCTTGAAAATCGGTCATTTCCTGCAAAAATTTCAAAAATACTCTTTCGACCGTCCACACCCCACACTTAAAACCGTACAACGTCCCCGTTGTACAAAAAATTATTTCAAGGCAAGGGAGAAAGAGTTACCCCTTTTTGGACGATGGACTGCTTGGTGCTCAATATCACAGGTATAATGCGTACAAAAAGATCCCTGATTCATATGATGGAGTTGTAGCGCTACAGTAGGACACACCGGTGGTCAAGACAAGTGGAGGGGGCACGGTGACCCCACACTTATCTGAGACAACTCCCTCTCAATTTGGTATATCATGCACAACTTAACAAATAAATTAAAACACACATGACAGAAAAAAGAAAATAATATACAAATAGATGTGTCATAAGTGTATACATGTAAAAGAAAATAAAAGAAAGAAAGAAAAAGAAAACATCAATCACTACCCGGCGGCCTGGATGGTACAGCCTCGTGATCGTGGGACCTGGCTGGGAATGGTCGGGGGTGTCTGCCCTGGGCTGATGCGATCTGTATAAGTACCTCCCCGATCCACTCGAGCTGGTCCTGGGTCCTCGAGAGCTGGTCCTCGATCCGCGTGACTCTGGCCTCCAGCCGGCTGAGGGCTGGTGAGTCATCCTGCTATGGCTGCGGCTGTGGCGGCTCTGGTGCTGCTGGCTCTGGTCTCCGGCGTCTCCTGCCGGGCTGGGCGTATGCAGGCTGGGGTGCCTGAAGAGGCTCGATCGGAGCCCGGATGTACTGCCCTGGTCGCTGCTGCTCAATGAGCAACATCCTCTCCAAAGTGCGTGCTGGAGTGCGCGATGGAGGCAGAGCAGTCAAAGAGGCAGCTACTGGGGCAGTAAGGATGCCATACGAACGGGCCAGGCGGGTAATGAAGTACCCCCTGGCTAATGGGCTGCTGGCGGAGGCGCCGGTCGCGTGGGTGGAGAGAGCGATCGCGAGGGCAAAGGGTAGATGGAGGAATCGGGACGGGTCGAGGAGAACCCACAAAAATGTCATGTCATCGCCTGACACCTTCTCGCCCCCCCTCCCGATGCATGATGGAGGTGGAGACGATGCGGTGCATGAGACGATGAAGAGGATCACGCAAGTGGCTCTCCCTCGAGGCCCCTGCCTCATACCTGACGTTGGACAGCGGTGCCCAAACCTCCATGTTGGGAGGGCGCTCCGGCTCCCCCTGAGTGCATGACCCGAAGAACCGGGTGAAGAAACGGTGCTGGAAGTCCGCTGGCGTGTAAATACCCGTGCGCCTCCCGAACTCCCGGAGGTTGCACTCCCGGTGCACACCTCCCTAGCGAAAACGTACCATCCTGGAGCGTGGGTCTCCCGCCCTGGGAGCGAAATGGACAGTGGAGATGAACTCCAATAGCAACTCCGTGTATACCACGTCCTCATCCGTGGCCATGATCCTGTCCCAGCCACGGCATGTGAATGATGCCTCCTCGTGGGTCCAGGTGCGATGTAGGAATGGCTCAATCGCACCCCACAGCCCAGCGTCCCTCAGGATGTCTCGGTCTATGACTGTCGCCTCAAGGACCCGGCGATGAATCAAAGCATCCCTCCGCGAGGTATACTCCACCGAAGTGTCAAGCTCAGCGGGGAACTGAAGAAAGGCATGGTCCAACCTGAACATCATCTGCAAAAGAAAATATAGCCACAAAACAAAAATTTTTGCAAAATCAGTCCTTTTCCTTCCCCACCGTACCCCGGCGCGGCCCAAGAGCAAGGGCGCGGCGCGGCGTACGCCTGTTTAAAAACCCGGGATCAAATCCCCATTTTAACCTGCTAAATCTCAATTTAATGATACCACAAGGTAGCCTAGGTTCCGATTAGCTCATCTAGGGTGTCCATTTGGCAAAACAAACACCCTATGGGCTAGCATTAGTGATTCTAAGTTTTTGAACTTTTTGGAATAAAACCCTAAAATTAACTACCTAATAACTAATTTAAACAGCTAATAGATAGTTAAAAGAGTGTACCTCGGTAGTAGAAACACAATAAGCAAGAAAAAATGCGAGAAATTTTTGATCACCAGAGCTCTGAGTCGTGTGATTTGACTTGTGAGCCGCGGCTCACCGGATAAAGGCAAAAACCGTCTGATCGTTTCCCGTGGCGCGCATTTATCGTTTCCGCGGCGCGCGTGTCGCTAATTCAACCCCTGCGCATCGGGTTGAGTTTCGAACCCGCGTCGCGCAATTCAAAAACCCACGGCGCGGTCTTGAAGATTTCAAAACCTTTTCACACGACCCCACACTTGCTTCAAACCACTAATACCTGCAAACAATTGATGTATTTTCTAAATTAATCCTAAGAAATATAAAACCTACTTATGACACGATGGGTTGCCTCCCAACAAGCGCTAAGTTTAACGTCTTCAGCCAGACGTACTACTCCTAAGCTGACCCTTCTTCTTCTTGACCTCTTGATGGCATTTGCTGATATTCTGGCATGAAGTTATTAGCCATCATCGTCATAAGGGATGTGAGTTGGGTCATCCGATCACTCACACCATTGATCCATTGTTGTTTAGATTTCAATAGCTCGAAAACATTCGCATCTCGTTTTTTGGATTCTCTTTCGTATTGCTGATGCCTTGCTTCCATCATCTCTATCATTTCCAGCAGTTGTTCCTTGTCGATGGCAGACAGCGGGTGGTTTTTGGTCTCTTTAAAACTTCTTCCTTTCCACCCTCCCCCGTACGTGTCCATATCTTTTCTTTGCTTCTGGTTCCTGGCTCCATTAATGTTTTTCTGTCTGCTGGTTTGCCATTTTCCTCTGAGGGTAATGATATCGGGTTCCCAAACATATTCAATCTCCTTTTCCTGGTCCCGAAGAAAATATCCATGTCTCCAGTCTTGCAGTCGATCACTGAACCAGCAGTAGCTAGGAATGGCCGTCCTAAGATAAGCGCAGGTGCATCGTCCGGACTTTCATATTCCATCACCAGAAAATCCACGGGGTAGAAAAAATCGCCAACTTTGACTATGACATTGGTTAGCTTTCCCCTAGATACCTTAGTTGATTGGTCAGCCAACTGCAGTACAACTTCAGCTGGCTCGATTTCTTCATTCTTGTATTTATCATACAGATATCCCGGCAAGATGTTAACACTTGCTCCCAAATCTAGAAAGGTGTTTCAAATAACCACGTCCCCTACGGTTGTAGTGATCAATGGTGATCCGGGGTCCTTCTCCTTCTTGGGTAGTGTTCCCAATAATGCTTCGCTAGCCCTCATAGTCAATCTCACCGTTTTCGGTGTAGGTACCTTGTTCTTCCCATTTTGTTCGCACATTTCTTGTAAAATCCTGGTGTCCTCGGGGGCATCCTTAAGCTCATCCCATAGGGGCTGATTCATTAAGGGTCCCGTTGATCTAGTTGCTTCCTGCTTCTTCTTTTCTTTCTTATTCTTCTTCTTTTGCTTGATCCTTGCAATCGTTGGTTGCTCTTCCTTTTGGACATTTTCATCTATTTCGGGTTGAGTGCCATTCTCAACCGGAACTCCTCCTTCTTTACCTTCCTCGCTCTTTAAAGCCTTTCCTTCTTCCCCTGGTTCCACTTCATTTCCTACCTCGAACAAATCCTCCAGAGTAACCTTTTGCCATCCTGATTCAACAGTATTGACTTGCTCCTTCCCTGGACGTTGATTATGAGTAGGATTGACTTCAGTAGCACTAGGCAATTTGCCATTATCTCTCTTTTGTTGGTCTGCAGCCATTTGACCTATTTGTCTTTCCATATTTGCGATGGCCTTTGCGTTAGCCTGAGATTGTTGTTGTGTTGCTGTGACCATATCATACATCTTTGATATCATCTCTTCTTGGGTACCTGGAGCATTGTTGGTAGCGTTGGTAGGTCCCCTGTTGTTGTTGTTGTTGTTTCCATTGTCTGTAGGCTGCTGGTTTTAGGCTGACTATTCGATTGATTCTGATAATTGTTCTGCCTGAAATTTTGTTGTTGTCCTTGGTTGTATGGCCTGTAGGGTCGTCCATTATTGTGTTGACCTTGACCCTGGCCATAAACTTGATTAGCTTCCTGCATCCTAGATCCTCCTTGACCTTCTTGTGACGAATTTGGCGGTCCATTTTGTAATGTTGCCATAAGCCTATCAAACTTCCTGTTCAATTCACTGATTTCCTTTTTCACTTCTTTTTTCCAATCAGCATCAACTCCTACTGCTGCCGCCGTACTTGTAGTCTTCCTGGTGGAGAAGTTTGCTTTGGAGCCATTACTCAACTGCTCCAAAAACTGCCAGGCTTCTTCTGGATCTTGCCACATAAATGTCCCGCTTGACGAGGCATTTATCATGGCTTGGTGTGTCTCGCTAACTCCCTCGAAGAATAATTTGACCAATTGCCATCTGGGAATCTCGTGATGTGGACAAGATCGCAGTAACTCCTTCAATCTGTCAAAAGCTTCATGAAAAGCCTCTCCAGGCTTTTGCTGAAAATCCTGGATAACTCTTCTGATTTCAGTTGTTTTGCTCGCTGGGTAAAATTCCTGAAGGAACTTCGCCTTGAGCTGATCGCACGTAGTGATACTGTTTGATGGTAACGACGTGAACCAATACTTTGCTTTGTCCTTAAGAGTAAACGGAAACAGTCTAAGCCTAAAAATATTTCTATTGGTGTTTCTGGGATTGTTAGCATTAGCGATCGCTAAGAATTCATATAAATGATTATAGGGATCATCCTGCTTATATCCTCTAAATTCTGGTAATATTCCTAATAACTGGGGTCTAATCTCTACCTGCGAATCTACGTTATCAGGAATATAGATCGGCGACGAATCATCATATTCCCTCGGTTGGAAATGTGATGCAACCGATTGCCGTCTCGGTTGTGCAAAATGTAAGGGTTGAGCGGGGTTACCGTAAAGATGATCATTGTACTCCCGCTGACCTGGTGGTTGGTATGGTGGTGCTCGCCTGGGAGGCTCCCGACCTCGGTTCCATTGTGGTTGCGGTGCCGGTGGCACCCATCCTTCGTCTTCCTCGTCGTACACTTCCTCCGTCTCTGGGTATTGGTATTGCGGTTGAGGCGGTGGTTGGAAGTGTGTAGGCTGTGTTGGTTGGTATATAGGTTGAGGTTTAAAGAGGGCTGGTTGTGGTTGTGATGTTGGTGTATGATGTCTAGGAGTTGGGGTGCCATCTCGGGTCGGCTCTCCCCAAGTCATAGCAGATGTAAAGGGGTTGGTGGATTGTGGTTGAGAAGCGGGTAAGAATGGTGGAATAGATGGCGGAGTGCATGATGGTATGGGTGTAGGGGCTGAAACTACACCACCAGACGCACTCGAACTTCCAAATTGGAATTCTGATAATGGGGGAATAGAAAACCTCCCCGTTGCCTCTCCTGACGGATCCTGGGCAACACTAACCGGACTACTGCTAACTTGACTATAATTCATGATGCTTAAACGCCTACGGGCACGGAGTTTGCGCGCAGTACGTTCAATTTCAGAATCAAACTGTAATGGGGATGATTGCTCTCCCCTGCGGGTACGCATGCACTAATGCAACACGCCCACAAAAATCAAAACCAAAATGAAATTAACCCAAAATGAAATTTCAAAAAGCAAGAAACAAATTCCTACTACTCACCTATTCTAAGCTCACAGCTCCCCAGCAACGGCGCCAAAATTTGACGTGCACGCAGAGGTCGTCATGCGGTCAAAAATAAGAGATAACCTAACATTCACTACTATAGTGGAGTCAGGGTCGATCCACAGGAGCTACGTGGTTAGCCTAGATGAGAGATTACCAACTGATAGTGTCACGGCTATAGTCGGAGGAACTAATTTCTATCTTTCTACCTTAAACAGTATTCAACACCCAAGCCAAGCTTAGCTATGTCCAAATGACCTAGTTACTTTCTGAATTCAGAAGTACATCTCTGAATCAGGAGCAATTGAAGGCATTCAAACTAGCAAAAACCAAGCACAGCATAAACTAGCTAATAACTAACAGTTCTATGAGACAGTTAATAGCCAAGATTTAATGCTCAATATAACCAAGTTAGCTACTGTTTTCAGCAAAGGAAAACAGTCCCAACCAAGTCACAAACGAAATCCAAACACAAGCAAACAACCAAGACACAAGCTAACATCCGAAATACCGAAAAATCAATCTTTAAGATAACCGAATGATTTTATTCACTCAAACCAATATCCAAACATCAAATCAGTAACGAAATACTACTAAAAACAGAACCCTAAGCTAGAATTCAATGGTTGTCACACCCAAAGATTCAACTTAAAGCTTACAAATGTTTACTTAAATTGAAATAAAATCTAAAACATGAAAATACCAAATATGAGCTTCTGAAATGGAATCCTTGAGTCAAAGAGCTTCTAGGTCGATGTTTTCACCAGGTCTTTGCTAGGGTTTTCGGCTGGAAATGCCTCTATTTATAGTTGCAAATTTCCCGTGACCGCGCCGCGCAAATGTGAAACCCGCGGCGCGCGTACTTATCCGTTCCCCGTTTTTTCGTCATTTAAATGTGTTCCACCGCCTTACATCCGCGTCGCGCAGGAGATAAATCCGCGGCGCGTGTACGTCTTCTCTTGATTTTTCATTCTTTCCATACTTTTTCCTTTTGTACACTTTTAGTCCCTGTTTCTGTTCTTTTTCTCCAGACAAGTCCTGACACGAAAAGTGAGAATACCCATGCATATTTGATATAATTTTACCAAGAACAGGGCTCAACAACGCCTAAAATACTTGATATCACTAGGCGTTGTCAGCGCCACCCTGGAGGCTCCTCCAGGGTTTGGCGAAACCCTAATTAGGGTTTTGGTAAGCCTGGTCCAAGTGGTCAAAAGCCTTGTCCAGTTGGAGGCTCCTTAGGGTTTCAGGTGTAACCCTAGGAGGCTATAAAAGGAACCCCCTGTCACCTCATATTCACGCCATCTCTCTCTCTGTGTTACTCTGCTGGACTGATTCTTCCATCACTTGGGTGTGACTTGCATTTAGGCAGGATACTTTTGCTGCTGCTTGAAAGGATCATAAGATCAAAGGTTGGTTTTCCTAATTCATCTTTAGAATTGAATTGTATCCTTTAGGTTCTTAGTTCTAATCTTCATAGAAGAAAACATAGATCAATATTAGGGTTGCATGTGAACCATAGGTATTTTTGTGTTCATTGTTTGCATAGAAACCCTTCAAAGGTTTCTTCATAATCAATACCCTCCTATTGACAGTAATCCTTAACAACCAGTCTTGCCTTATTTTTGATGACTATACCTTCGGAGTCCAACTTATTCCAATACACCCATTTTAGACCAACAATCGATACGTTTGCAGGTTTTGGAATTAGTCTCCACACTTTGTTTCTATCAAATTCCAATTACATCATGTCGATCCAGTTTGCGTGATCAAATGAATCTTTAACATTCTTGTGTTCGATTTTGGAGATAAAAGCATTAAACATGCACAAGTCCGAATTTTTGTTTAAATCATTTTGTTTTTGATGTTGCTGTGCACGAGTCGTAGCCCTTCTTAAATTTACCATAAATGTTATCAAAGTTCTAAATCTAATTGAAATTACCCCCAAATTAATTTTTGTTTCCCTCTTTATCGGGTGAAAAAGCTAAATTACTTATTTGGCCCTTTCACATAAAAAGGTAAAAGCTTTACACATTTTATGAATTTTTTCCCTAACCAAAAATCCACATTCTCTCCCCCGTCTCCCTCCTAGCTCCATCGTACCACCATCGCCTATCCTTGCCAAAGTTGTTGTCATCGCTGTCCGCAGACCATCGAGTTAGTGCCATAGTCGTCCATAGACAATCTGCCACCGGACCTCATGATCTTCGCAATAGGTATCCTTTAATTAACTTCTTGATCTTGAATGCACAGCCATGCTGCAATTGGCACATTCTATAAATGAAATTGACAATTGGGATCGAGATTTGGGGCAACATTTTCACACCCGTGATCATCTTCAAGCTTCCACTAATTTCTACGAATTAGTTTCAAACCATTTTGTATTTGTTTTGAGGAATCCTCGATTGATTCCGGTTTCGACTCAAATTGTACTGATTAGATTCAAAGGTTGAGATACCATTTTGAATTTCATCAATGCGGTTGTTGGTCAACTGAGTTCAAATGGATGAATTTTCAATTTTAGTATTCAGTTGAGTAACCAGCGGTACCAATAAGCGATTGCATATTAACGACTATAAATAAAATAATTTTAGGATTTAACGAAAGTAATTTGACATAAGGGAAGGTTCAAATGAGAACCACTAAAAGGTTGAGAACTGTGAGAACTACTAATTCACAGTTTAATAAAAAATTTACGTTATAGTATTCACAGTTTAATAACTAGAAATTTTATTATATTGTGAATATTGTAAAACGTATTAAAAAATAAGGAAATTTATTAAGTTTGATGTATTTTCACATAATAAACAAGTGTGAAAAAACAAAAAAACGAAAAAAAAAACATAATTCTTAATGTGTGAATATCGGTTCTCGTGGTTTTTAACCTTTTAGTGGTTCTCATTTGAACCTATTTTTTTGACATAAAGCAATTAATGTCTATTCTCTTTCAAAGTACCGCTACTCTCTTTCTGAGAAACGCCAAAGTTGTTCCTGATTTCTTCAATTCTTGCTGTCGTTGACCTCGCCATGGTGGATCTTAGAATCTGATTGGTTATTGTTGTTTGACATTGTTAATTGTAGATGTCAAATCAACAATCGATTTACAATTTTTTAGTTGATTCTCGGTTTTCGATTGATCGATATCATTTAACGTTGGTAACTAGGCACTTCAATTGAAGATAAGATTTCCAATTTCACTTCAATTCACGATAAACAATCACTTGCAACACAAATAGAAACGGCTGAACTTGGGGTATGACACGTCGTAGTCGTTGATGCTATCAAAAATACAAAATAAAACCTTATTAGTCCACTAGCTAGCGGTAAGAAAAGGTCGAACTGTGGAGTCCTTGGTTGGCACTTTCTGTCTAAATTTAACCGATCTATAGTTTCACTCTATAGACGGCGACTATCCGTACACTCCATCCCGAAAAGAACACGAAAACCTAAAACCACACGAATATATGCTGAAGCTATAGATCTCAACCAATCAAATTAAACAAAATATTGAGATCAAACTCAGAGAATCAGAATCAAACCCAAAACAGAAATGATAGATTGCAAACAACGATTATAAACCAAAATGTAACATTGCATTAAAACTAAAATCAAAGTAACTTTGCATTCAAACTAAACCCGAATCAGATCTGAATGCTTTTGAAAACAAGAACCAACCCAATCCTCTGTGATCGGTGGTGTTCTACAATTCAAAACCCACGATTGCACAAGTTTAAATAAAACACGAAAATAGAAATAAGATAGAAACCAACAAATATTGCATCTAAACTGAAAACCTACGAGATTTGAGTCAAAGAAGACCGAGTTCCACTAAAATGATCAATTGTCGCTCCCATGAATTCTTGGAGGTTGTTTTCAACCTCCAAGCTCGATCCTTCTTCCGATGTCTCTTCGGTAACACTGGTGTAAAGCGGAGCGCATCCAATGTTGCCCCAAATGATTATTTTGTCATGCTTCTTTGGTCCGCACGCTGAGTGTTGTCTGCAGCTTGTGGTTCCGTCCTACAGTACAACAAAAAAGAATTCAATCCGACGGGATCGGAGGGCATTATATTGGTAACATCCAACATTCCACTCATTAATGGGTTATAAGTGGCGAGAAAACTATGCTACTCGTTTTCAGAAACTACCTCGTCGTAATCATCTTCGTGGACATCATCCAATAGGTGGATCGGTGTCAAGAGTGAGTGACTGACATTTTCTAGTGATAGTTGTGATTCACACATCGCCAGATCTTGATTTTCAAAATTTTCAAAATATTCAAAAATTGTTGGGTAGGCGCGGTATTGTCATCTACGCCCCCTCCTCAACAAGCATCTCGACCATCTCAATGGTCTCAATAATTTCCCAAAGTGTATGACCTTCCATCACATGTTCATGTGATGCAGGTTAATACACATACTCGTTGGTACAAATTACTCGCCTTAAATTTTGGCGAGTGTGGTTATTATATCAGCTGTTACTCCAGCTGATCTAACGGATCTGCCATTGCTGAAAGAGCATTGACATGATTTCCCCCTTTGGAGGGTTTTGGCTAACATAACCAATACCTGATCCAACATCGCATTGTACGAATTTTCCAATCTTGGACACTCACAAAACACGACTCGTCGAAATTTTGGAAATGAGTCGGATCCTCGGTCTACAACTCATTGTCATCGAATGATTCATTGTAGAAATCATCCGTGTATTAGTTGTCGGCCGGGCTATCATATTCCCAACATTCATCATGATCTGTGTACTTGTAATCGTCCATTTTGAGGATGTACACATACAAAACTAAAAATCAAATATCGAAAGAAAAAAATCAAATTGACACAGAGTGTCAAGCGCACAACTCCCCAGCAACGGCGACAAAATTTGACACATTGCAGTCATTGATGAGGTCAAAAATACAAAATAAAACCTTACTAGTCCACTAGCTAGCGGTAAGCAAGGATCGAACCTTGGAGTCCGTGGTCGGCACTTTTTGTCTAAATATAACCGATATATAGTGTCACTCTATAGAAGGCGACTATCCGTATACTCGATCCCGAAAAGAACACGAAAACCCAACACCACACGAATCTACGCCGAAGCAATAGATCGCAACCAATCAAATTAAACTAATCTAATCTGATCTCGAGATCAGACTCAGAGAATCAGAATCAAACCCAAAACAGATACTATAGATTGCAAACAACGATTATAAATTGAAACGTTAAATTGCATCAAAACTAGAATCAAAGTAACTTTGCATTCAAACTAAACCCGAATCAGAGTTGAATGATTCTGAAAACAGGAACCAATCCAATCCTCTGTGATCGGTGGTGTTCTAATATTCTGAACCCACGATTGCATAAGAGTAAATATCAATACGGAAATTGAAATAAAATAGAAGCGAAACAAATATTGCATCTAAACTGAAAACCTATGAGATCTGAGTCAAAGAAACATGAGTTTCATTGAAAGGATCAATCTTCGCTCCCTAAATCCGAGGTGGGAGTCTTTATTTATAGTTGAAGAAATTGCTCTTCGCGCCGCGGATAAGTGTAGCATGCGTCGCGGGTCAACCTTATCTTCTCGTTTCTTTGCACTTCGAATTTGAAAACTCGTCCAGCTTAGACCTGATCCACGTATCTGCATCGCGGTATTCCTTCCTCCGCATCGCACGTGTCACTTTGACTTGATCTTCAGATTTACCATCAACTTCTTCAATTTTACAAACCCCCCCCCCCTTGTATTTGCACTAAATCACAAAACAAGTCCTTGGCACTAAAAGTGGGTAATGTTAGCATCTTGGAACGATAACTCCACTAAAACATAACCCAATAACAACTAAAATGGCCAACTTTATAAGGTGTTATCAAGGTACTTGACATTGTTTATGCATTTTATTGATTAGCAATTGACATGCTTCGAAGTCGTTGATGCGGTAAAAAATCCAAAATAAAACCTTGCAGTTCACTAGTAGTGATAAGTAAGGGTCGAACCGTGGAGTCCGTGGTTGGCACTTTGTGTCGATAAACCAAGACATAGTGTCACCCTATAGACGGCAGATCAATAACAAGTAGGAACAAACCAACTTAAACAAAAACCAAAATAAAATTCAGGTCTGATTACAGATCGAGAAAACAATAGAAACCGAATGATTACTTTTATAAATCAAAACCAAACTCAAACCAATATTCATATTTTCAAATCTAAACTACCAACTATTCAACTATCGAAATCAGCAAACTATCCAACTAAACCAAACGAAACATCGAGTAATCGACGAAAATCCCGATTGCGGAATAGCTAGATACTGAGTCGATAAAACAATAGAAAACCCAAATAACTAACCAAACTACGAAAGTAATTGAGAAAAATCACGAAATAAAACTTCCGGATCCCTTCTTGATGCTGCGGGATGCCTCTAAGGTCGTACGGGGGTTCGATATTTATAGTGGTTGAAATCGGGTTCCCGAGGCGCGGATAAGCTCTTCCCACAGTGCGGGCCTCATCCAGATCCCGTTTTCTCGGAGTTTGAAATTCAAAAACAACGTCTTTGACTTATCTAGACATTAGCGTCGCTAACCTGAAAGTTAACAACGCTAATCTTGATTCTAGAACATTCCTCCGCACGTCTGAAATTTGAAACTGAAGAATCCCGCCTTGACCACATTAAGGGCGCTAACCAGGAGGGTTACACTTCCTTTGTTCGTTTTGCTCCGTAACTTCTCCCAAATTGCGCTTAAACCCCTGTATTTACACTAAAAACATATCCAAGCACTTTGGCACAAAAGTAAGTGATTTTGTCAATTAAGAAGGATAAACTAACTAAAACCCGGCTCAATAACGACTATAATGCTTAATATTAATAGGCGTTATCAGCAATATATATTTCAATTTATTTATAATTTGATTTTGCAATTTCTACAAGAAAAAGAGGGCCAACAATGATCCATGGTGTGCATGTACGACAATTCAACAAAGGTGAGATTATGCAATGAACTTGAACAACCCATTGGACCTGAAACAGATGAGAAGGATATGGTGGAAAAATTCTATCGGTTTCGGGTATAATAGTCTGTGATTATGATTATGCACCATTAACAAATAATTCGTGCCACAAAGTGCCAAAGAAAGAGAAAGATAAGATGTGGGAATTTGTGCCGGTATGTTTTTTAACCAATTTACTCATTTTATTTATAAGTTATTATTATTATTTTTACTAAAATATTATCACTTTCCAAGGAAAAATACATTGTGCCAGATGTTGCAAAAGAGTGGGTTTTAAGGTCGATTGAAGCTTCTTGGAGGGGCTACAAATGTGGGCGTATGAACAAGCACTTCTATGAACTTAAGGACAACAAAACACGATGAAAGAATCGATCTAAAAGTATTCCTGAAAAGGATTTCGAACGGTTGCTGAGCTATTGGAATAAAAAATATGTGATGGTAATTTGTTATATATTTTTCTGTTCCGTCAGCAATATTATTGCTTATCTATCTAATATATGAGATTTTCTCACTCGAAAGAAAAGAAAACTAATAAATGGGATATTTACTTGATGTATGGACCGGTTCTTAGAATAAATATATGCGATTTACTTATAGTTTTTCTGACAACTAATTTTCTATTTTTTCTGTCTTCCTATTAATTTTCAGATTGCGGCATTATGTATGTACACCCTTCATATTTTTCTAATTGTGTGTGCAAAGCAACGTTTGCTCAAAAGGAATGTACATAAGGCTCAAACGAATATGCACATGACACGCCTAGGTCGTCGTGCGGTCAAAAATAAGAAAACAAAACCTCACACACACTAGTACAGCGGTAGTAAGGGTCGATCCACGGGAGTTTGGTGGTCAAGACAAGACGATAGCTTACCAACTGTAGTGTCACACTACAGCCAGAGGGACTAACTTCCACTTTCTCAAAACACACAGAAATCTCAAATCCAAAATCAAAACCAAACATAAACTAAATGAAACTAAACCAAAGTCTAATCCTAGATTGCTTACTTAAATCAGAAGTTATATTCAGAATCCAGAAACATTAACACAAACCAAAAGCATTCAAAACCATCCAAAGACAATAAAAGGTAAAAAGTGCAATAAAACATGAACCGATTGATTAACTGTATTAAACTCATAACAAGAATATCCAAAACATTCAAATACGAAATTAAAGAGCTTTAACCAACTGCTACTGGTTGTCACACTCCAGAAACACCAAGCTAAGAGCTAAAACAATTAAACTAATATTGAAAGTACCAATGTATATTTGATATAATTTAACCTACTGCTACTGGTTGTCCCTGATTAGCACATTTCTTTGCAAACAAGCACTAGCACAAAAAGTGAGAAATACCAATGTATATATGATATAATTTCACCAAGAATAGGGTCTAACAACGACTAAAATACTTGATATTACTAGGCGTTGTCAAACACCCCACACTTGTGCCTTGCTTGTCCCCAAGCAAGAGAGTTTTTAACATATTTTAACGAAGACTTAAACAATTTTTGAATGTGTTCAATTTCAAAGCTTATTGTCTCCAGAGTTAGATTGAAATAGTTTTTGCAAACATAACCAAAATATCATTTGGAATTTATGACTTTCTAAAGAACCCTTGATTACAAATTTTCTGTCCACAATGAAGTGTACGTACTCATTCAGATTCTAAAGGCCATTAAAGAACTATCAATGACTTTCGATGTTGTCTGTATAACGAGCTTTCAGAAATACCATCCCAAACCAGATGATCTTAGGTAGTAAGGTGCATAAGTGCCTTTTTCGAGGCCACCCATTTCGGACCTACCGGCTCGAACAACAAAGGCCACCGATTGACAGTCCCTTTCTAAATTCCAATCCTAAAATACTCCAATCTTCTAATTCCTAAAACTCAACTTATTTGACTAAACAAATAGCATGCTAATAACTAAATAGTATTTCTTGAAAAATACCAAAGCTATAACATTCCCAAACTATTCGTTTCAAAATTACAATCTCTTAAAAATTTTGAAAAATTGCTAAAAAATTTGAAAATTGGTCATTTCCCGCAAAAATTTCAAAAACGCTCTTTCAACCGTCCACACCCCACACTTAAAACCGAACAACGTCCCCGTTGTACAAAAAAATTATTTCAAAACAAGGGAGAAAGAGTTACCCCTTAGACGGTTGACTGCTTGATGGAACTTGGTTGTCACAGAAACAAAATACATGAACATTGTTGGATTAGGTGTCTAAGCCATGACTAATAATTTGTATTTACCTAATTAATAGTAGCAAAGTCCATTTGGGTTGCCCTTATAGCTGGAGGTTTGGTAGAAAGTTCGGTAGAGAGAAAGGTTGATTTATTATGTGATTAATAAATCAACACGAATTAAAAATATGGTTTGTTAATATATTAAAGTGATAATATATTAATTTGAAACTATATTGATTGGTTAATAATTAATCAGGAATTAATTGGATTAATTTCTGTGGCATTAATTGGATTAACCAAGAGGACAGGGGCTAAAGTTGTACCAACTCAATAGTTGAATTGGTACGCGCGGCGCGCCAAAGCATGGGCCGCGGCGCGCGTATGAATAATCCGGAAAATGGCTTAGAGATTGGGTTTATCTTTGTTTGAAAGTCAAACGAGGTTTATCTCTAATGGTCATTTGGTTGCCTATAAATAGGGACCCCTGGACCTCATTATTAGGTGCTATTCTCTTCTATTCTCTCTGGAATTTTTGTGACCTTCCTCTGGTTCCCTGGGTGTGATCTCAATTGAGGCATGACACTTGTGCTGCTTAGCTTCAAGATTAAAACTAAAGGTTAGTTTTTCTGATTTATTTCTTTTAGTTAATTTTTTTTGGCCTTTAGGAATTAGTTACATGTTCAAAGTAAGAAAACATAGATCTTCATAGGTTGCATGTGAACTTAGGTTATTTAGTTCATGGTTGCGGAAAACCTTTCAGTGGTATCAGAGCATTTGGTTGTTTTCTTATTGAATTGCTGTAATAGTTTTTCCTAAAATTTAGGGTTTATTGTTTCTAAACCCTAAATAGGGCCAATCGATTTTAGGGTTAGGGTTTTTGAAACCCTAGCCACTCCCCTTGGTTATTTCAAAATTTACATAGGGTTTAGAAGGCTTTCTATTTTTGGTAACTTTAATTGTTTAATTAAATGGATAACCTTAAACCCATTATTTGTTTTTTTCGAAAATTAGGGGTTTAAGATAGGTTTAAATTAATTTGATTAATTTGTGAAGCCTATCTACATTTGAATTAATTTAATTAATTGTTTAATTAAAAGATAATTCAAGGGATTTTAATTTAATTTTAATTTAATAGTTAAATTTAGAAAATTAAAGGATAAATCATAAATATTTTAAAAGGTTTAAAATATCTAAATTTAATTAATTTAATTATTAGTTTAATTAAAAGATAAATTAAATCGAATTTAAAGGTTTAATTTAATTTGAAATTTAATAGCTAAATTTTAGGAAATTAAAGGATAAACCAGGAATATTTTAAAAGGTTTAAAATACATCTTATATACTATTAAAAGTTAATACTATATGTATAAGATAAATTGGTTAGTCAAATCATTAGTAGGCCTCATTCACGAAGCTGATCTATAAAGTGGGTATAAGGAGACTGCCTATAAAATGGCAGTCTAATGGGTGTCCACTCTCACTCACCGCTCGCCTGATCAGTGGAGGGTCGTTAGCCGAACGGGTTTGATAGGACCGCTTAATCATTAAAAGTATAATGATCAAAGTACTAGAACACTTTACAAAATTCCCAATCTAGTTACTTTAGAACAAATGTGAATTTGATGCTAATCCATGAAATTACACATTGCACTTTATGAAACGTTGGTGGAGCATGTGTGGTTTACCGACACACCAATAGGGGTTCATAAAGAGTGGCAATGGGTTTCTCGGGTGTTATCATTGTTGATGGAGCGTGTATGGTTAACAGGCACATCAATTTGAGATGGTAATTGACCCCGAGAGTACCAAGCTAATTTGCATGGTTATTCACACCCGGTTTGTGATCCTCGGCATCCCAGTCACAAACGGTGGGGCATATCCGAGATTAAACATGCCATTGAACAGTTCAATGAATCTCACAGATCTAGGAATTTCATAAGACTGAAATTGATAAATGTTGTCTACCTTAATGACCACTGTGTTGTGATTACGGCATCCCTCTTCACAACATAGTTGGGGTATTTTGGATCCTAGACTTGTTAAATAATAAATTGGGTAATTATTTAAAAGGATTAATTAAACTAATAAATTCAAATTTTATATATGTCTAAAGAAAGTGTCATTCTCCTCCTTCCCCTCCTTCACCCATTTCTGAGAGCTTCAGAAAGCACCTGTTAAATATGGTAAGGCTGACTGGCAAATATGGTAAGGCTTACTGGCCTTGACTGTGTGATATGGTTTTGCAATTAAAGAATAGTTCTTAGTTTTGCTGGCGAACCATATCCGACTGAGTGTCCGCTCCCAAACATGGCATCACACAGCAGCTTGTGATGAGCATGACTCCTTGACTATTGAGTCCAAGGAAGTTCGTTGCCTTATGCTATTGATCATTGACCCCGAGTTTTGCAGGGATTTAGAATTCCTAGGGTCAGATAAGTTAGCGCAGCTGGTTGAGGAAAGGTTCCGAGAACTGGTTGAATAAAGGGAACGAACTAGGATCTTCAAAGAGCTTGAAGTTGCAAGCTAGAAGGAAGTAGCACCAGTTTGCGTGTTCCCGAGATTGAGGGATACATAGGCGAACTGTATAAAACTGGGTTCTCTTGTGATCGGGAGTTAAGCATTAGCTCGACTCGCTGATCTGTTCATCCAGATGAACAAAAAGGGTAACCGGATAAGACAATCATTGAAATGCATTCAATGTCGACTCTGTATGAGTCGTTCATGGAGAAGCATAGTTCCATTGATTCAACTGCTTCAGGATTCAGTCCAGTATTAAGGTGCATCAAGAAATGATCCAGATCGTCTGGACCGATTGTTCGATGTTTCAAACTGGGAATCCATAAGGTGGGACACAGTCACAGAAAGATTGGAAAAATTCTCCAAAGCCAAACCGTTTGGCAAACTCAGTAATATCTTACAAACTCAGAACACCTGATCCTCATTTCCTTGATATAGGATGTGTTTCTCACATTTGCTCTGTATGTACGGACTCTGTAGGATGCGGGATGTTGTCGCACAGGAGCATATTCGGATTGGATCTGGAGCTCGTGCAGTTTTTGGAGTTAAGCTAGATATTTGTTCTTGTTATTAGTTTATAGATACATATGACATGGATTCGCATAGTACATTGTTCTGAGGATAATTCAGGTTTAATAAAATATATTTTTTTTAAATCATGATTGTTTTAATTATCCTCGAAATATTGTGTGAATGTGTTAATGGCATAAATGGTAATAGCTTGAATGTTGATACATCCAATGGGATTGGATTTATAAATTGTGTTCCTTATGATTGTTAAAGTGAATTTTATGAGAATCACTTCAACCAAAGGTCAAGTTAGACAGGACTTTGGAATCATTTGACTTAGAGTCGTATGATGAATTGAGTGCTTAATAATATTAATTGTGGCAAGAAATGAATCACCCAAAGATCCAATGGATAGGATTTTAGAATCAGTTGACTTGGAGTCAGGTGATGATTGCATGTCTTGAACAATATTAACAAAGTCATAAATTTACATAGGGATGTAAAAGACCTTAAGATTTTGAGCAACAGACACATAAGTTACTGTGTATTACTCAAATCTTCGAACAGAACACTATTAGTTATACTTCATGATAATTGCCAATAGTTTGACAAATATAGCTTTGCTTATCGGAATAAGCGATTGATTGGAACCTTGAAGTGTTTAAGGATTTCAAAGGAAGTATAAGATCAATAGAACCTGAGTGACAACATATACTGAGAAAATGTTTCACAGTTTATCCTCTTCCAAGAACATTAATGGCTATAATGTGTCTTAGGGAAGACTATGGAGCATTGATCGAAATAGTTTTGATCCTCGATGTATAAGATACATTTCCGATTAGTATTTCAATGAATTAAATATTCCACCAGTCAGACCGCAGAAACCATATTCCGACCATATCTTAGACTAAGTAGGTTATGCCGACACTGTCTGAAATGTAAAGCTGGGATCGTCCCACTAGTACATAGAAAGTCCAGGGTCATATAGCATTCGTCTGAATCTCATGACAAGCCTGAAACTGATCAGCGATGTCGTTTCATTGGCCATCCCGGTTATCCTTTGAAAGAAGAGTCCTTTTAGAAAGAACTCATGTTCTAAGGAAACAGTGGGAGTAAGAACAATCCTGAAGGAGTTCAAGGATTAACAAAGTGAAAGAACCTTTAGTCACCACTGGGCCTTGACCAGGAATCGAATTCCTGTTAAACCTGACATACCCTCTCTTCGCTTGACCAGTAGTTTTGGTCACCGTCATAAGGAGTTATGATCTGGGTGACATACCAATTAGTGGTAGAACACTAAAGATGGTACGGATAAGTAATCCGACTACTAGGAAGCATTGGTGAGCCCGGTTGCTGCCAGATAAAGAGAACCTTAGCGCGAGACACAGTCTATGTGACAGTTTGATTGATTTTACAACTGGTCTAGGAACCAGTGGGAGTAATTGAATCATCAAAAGAAGGGAACATAGAAATCTACTTACAGAACATCTGGTTGAATGAGTCATCACTTGGGGTCAAGCAATTGATTCTGAGAGAGGCACTCTCAATAGAAGATGAAATCTGAGAGGATTCTGCGTGGCATAGTGTGAGTCGTTAGTGGAGCGTGTTTTGTATACCGGCACACTAATAAGGACTCACATAGAGCATGCCATTACAAAAGGTACATGGCCCCGGGATTCGTCCCACGGGCATCTCGCAAGAAAGGATATCCGGATTCTCAAAATAGGCCAAAAGGTTTGGATTTTGTGAATAGCCTGGAAGATTTCCTTTAATATGTCGGAAAGGTTTGGATTTCAGTTTCGCAAAATGTGCCAAAAGTTCTGGATTTTGTGAATAGTCCGAAAGAGTCATATAAGCGTGTCAAAGCCAGTGGGAGTATTGTTGTTATCTGCTATCGCATGTATCTGGGTTACATACTGGTTCTAGGAAACGTCTCTTATCATTACAAAGTGTAATGACTTGGTGTTAAGAAACGGTTCTCTATGAAAGACTTTAAGAGATACAACATACTCAGATGATTGTGAATATCTATTAGATAGATCAGAATTCTACCAATATGATCTTGATGAGATTCAAGATGCATAACCCAAGGAAAGGAGTTTCCTATCATTGCAAAGTGTGATGAATTGACATAAAGAAGGTGCAACATACTCACATAGTTCACGGACATCTATCGGATAGATGAAACTGACAGTATAGACCTAGCCATTGAGAATATGATCTTGATGAGATTCAAGATGCATAAGATAGAGTCTCCGAAAGGAAATGGTGTCCGGAAGTCATGACACAAGGATTATTGGTAATCTTTGGATTCCGAAAGGGTTTGGAATGAGATTACATCAGGTTCCATAAGCCTCTTGGACCAATCAGAAGTGTTATGAACATATCCTGATGACTTGATGCTTAGAGCATAGTAAGTTGGATTCAGGATATGACCTGGCTGAGAGTACTAAATGGATTTTGAACACACGTGGGAAATCATTGGGAAATGATTACGGTGAATGATTTGAAAGGAGTTTCAAATCAATAATTGTTTACACCAGGACATGGTGCTGTAGGACTTTATGGTTAAAGAGTTTCGTTGGTTTGTGATGGAGCACGTGTGGTTCACCAGCACATCATGATACCTCGAAATAGTCTTAGGGTGTAGTCATGTAGACTAAAGACCCGAGAACCGTGGGCAGTCACGGTACACATCACCGGAATGGAGTTGTGAGAGAGAAAGGCGGAATGATAAATTGAGATATTATTGGAAGAGTATCCGATTGGATTATCTGCAATAAAGTGTATAAGTGTTAGACACTTGGATACATAGAAAGAGTGAAAAGGTCATTGAGTTAAAATAGACATAGATATAAAAGGCTTGAATTGAAAGTTTAAAATAGAATAAGAAACGATAATACTTATGATAAATCTGACATGGTGATTACCTCGTGGGGACTTGGTAATAAGCATGAATAACTGCCAGTCAGATTTTATGTTTCTCTTTCGCATGTTTTACTTCCTGAATAATTAGATTATTCAAATATCCACGGTCGCTCATACTTTTAGGGAGTAAGTATGAAGGAAGACTGCCATGAATTGGTTTGTAGATTGTCTAAGGAGTTAGACATTGAAATAAGATTGCTGCAACGTTCATGAGTACTTGGAAATGGAGATTTGAGTATTGGATAAACCCACGCTCAATAGATTGCTTCATGGATTACATCACGAGCAATGTTGAGACGATAATATCTTATGATCTTGAAGTGGAGAGATATGAGTTATAATTTATGAGGCGGTTGTTCATTGATAGTATGAAAATGCATCGGTAACTCGATGTTATAAAACGTGCTGTTGTGAGTGATTTGTCTGGTAAAAGATATAAGAATATGTGTCGAAGCTTATTCGTCCCTTGACCCTGACAGGAAACAGATATCTGTAGGCCTCTCGATGATTTTGAAGTTGACTAAAGTGCTGGCCAGCTAGGACTGAATTGATATGTTCAATTAGAAGTCTTATGTCATATGCAAAATCGAAAATCGGGAAACAGTGTGTCAGACAGAGATTGATCTCAATCCATGTCTCATGTCTGAAAATATCTTGTTGGACGGAGGATCATCTGATAACTTATCTATGGACAGAACTGACTAGGTCAGCGTTCGGCAGCAGTTTTTAGGAAGCTACAGTTTGCTGATTAATTAGAGGTTAAATTGGTAATTATAGTCATAGACTTATCCAAGTGGGAGACTGTTGGATTAGGTGTCTAAGCCATGACTAATAATTTATATTTACCTAATTAATAGTAGCAAAGTCCATTTGGGTTGCCCTCATAGCTGGAGGTTTGGTAGAAAGTTCGGTAGAGAGAAAGGTTGATTTATTATGTGATTAATAAATCAACAAGAATTAAAAATATGGTTTGTTAATATATTAAAGTGATAATATATTAATTAGAAACTATATTGATTGGTTAATAATTATTCAGGAATTAATTGTATTAATTTTTGTGGCATTAATTGGATTAACCAAGAGGACAGGGGCTAAAGTTGTACCAACTCAATAGTTGAATTGGTACGCGCGGTGCGCCAAAGCATGGGCCGCGGCGCGCGTATGAATAATCCGGAAAATGGCTTAGAGATTGGGTTTATCTTTGTTTGAAAGTCAAACGAGGTTTATCTCTAAGGGTCATTTGGTTGCCTATAAATAGGGACCCCTGGACCTCATTATTAGGTTCTATTCTCTTTTATTCTCTCTGGAATTTTCGTGACCTTCCTCTGGTTCCCTGGGTGTGATCTCATTTGAGGCAGGACACTTGTGCTGCTTTGCTTCAAGATTAAAACTAAAGGTTAGTTTTTCTGATTTATTTCTTTTAGTTAATTTTTGTTTGGCCTTTAGGAATTAGTTACATGTTCAAAGTAAGAAAACATAGATCTTCATAAGTTGCATGTGAACTTAGGTTATTTAGTTCATGGTTGCGGAAAACCTTTCAAACATCTCACGCTTTAGATTCCAGGAGTTGTGGCGCAACAGTAAACACGCCGGTGAAATGACAAGTGGAGGGGTCACAATGACCCCACACTTGCATGAAACAACTCCTCCATAGATTCCCCATTTGGTATTCACATGCACACTCACAAACACATTAAATGCAAAAAGAAAACAAACAACTAAACAAAATACAACAAAAAACGTGTTTCTGATTGCCGCGGCGCGCGATTTTGATGCACGCGACGCGATAATTACAAGATGGTCAAGTTACCGTCATGTTGGAAATGATCGCGACACGCCCCATGAGAGTGCCGCAGCGCGGTAATTTCAGAATTTTTGGTCAAATTCAAACCATCATAAAACTTTTTCCATATCAATTTTACCCAAAATACTTGACTTTTATTATTGCCCATAGGCTTATTTATCAACTCAAACATGAATTCCTAAGTTTTATTAACACAAAGTCCTAAAATTTTACCTAGCCTAAAAATGCAAAAAATAAGGAAAAAATAATTACAAAGAGCACCCTTTTTTCAATTGTGGGCAGTATCATCTTCCTCCTCTTCTGGTTCCCCTTCTTGGATCCTTTGAGGAAGTTGACGACGCACTCGGAAAGCCATAATAGCTGAGTCTGCGTGTTTTGTGTACGTCGGTCAATGTCCGTCACTGTCACCGCTAGAATGTCGTGTTCTAACTTTTGGCTATGCAGGGTCTGATGAATTGCCTTCACCTCGTCGGCCAAGAATCTTGAATCCATAGTCGCGGGGGAGATGCTTCGAGGCAGGCTGACCGTTGCCCGCGGTCTCTTTCTTGACGTCGATGGCTCGTCGCGCAGGGCCAAAAATGGTGACCGATCAACAAATGTAACACCATCATCGATATAGATGATGTCCCGTGAAATAGTGGTCGGTGGGCTGAAGATGGCTAGAGGAATAACCTCCAACTGGCGGACGTTGTGTGGTGACAACAGCCCGTAAGAACGCGCCAATCGCGTCACGAAATGTCCACCACCAATCGCGGTATTCTTCAGCAGTGCGTCAGTAAGTTGCTTGAAATAATCAGCGATGAAATACAGAATGTTACAAGTCTGAAGCTTCCTTGTCAAAGCCAACATGAGACGCAACTCACGTGGTAGGACCCCATTCGCGTCAGCACGCGGCCATAGCATCGTCGAAATCAACCGGTGTAGCATCGGGTGCAACGGTAAATGCATCAAACCCTCCAGATAGTGTTCTCGTGATACCGGGCAGATGAGATGGTACCCCAGTAGTCGGCGTACGAAAAGGAGTCGTCCGGGGCATAGTTGGCGCGTCTATGGAACGGCCCGATCCCAGTGCCTTCCGATTCCTCCTGAGTGTAAAGTCCAATCCGGTACCCGAACTCCCGGAGACTGCAGCTTCAGTTATTATTCCCCAACTGAAAGGTGATCATGTCTTCGGTATCCATGCCTAGTGGCTGATGATCAAAGTGGTAGCTCACGACGAATTGCAGAAACACCTCGCGGTAAACCGGCTCATCCATCTGGAACGCGTTTTTGACAGCCCGGCACGTGTAGATCAGCTCATTTGCCTCATACCCTCCTTGAACCAACCAGTTCTCCATATGCTCTAGGATATCGATTCTCGGGTCAACTCCCAATTGATCGTTTGTGCGGGAAGTATCCTTTTCTGTTGATAAATGGTCCGGCAGTTGTAAAACTTGTAGCTGTCAACCCTTGAAACTCGTGTAGCCAACGAGTTCCAGTCGATAAATTCAGAGCTACCAGAAGAAGACATTTACCTCTGCAAAATTCAGAAAAAACCCGAAAATCAGTTACTGTTCAACGTCATCCGCGACGCGACAATGAGAGGGCCAGTCGCGCCATATAATGTTCATACCCCGCGGCATGCTCTGTGAACCCCCACGTCGTGGCGTATGAAACTCAGAACAGAATCAACAATTTAACAATATTACAGACCAATTTCGCAAATCTAACTACTGGGTTTTATCACATACAGTGCTCTAAACAATTTGGCATCATTAATTTGGTCTTAGAATCACTACATTGCACTACACATTTGATTTTCTTATTTTTCAAGAACTTGAAGAGAAAGGGGAGAAATTCAGAGTACTTACTTGATTTGCTTATTAGAAGAACGATGAAGATGTGATTACGAGTTGCAGAAGATCGATTTACAGTAAGAAACTGAAAGAGTTTTGCAATTCCGATTTTATACAAGCCTAGGGGTATTGGGTTTTGTTAAAAACTCTTTTTTAGTGATTATCTCCAAGTTTGAAATCAGATAAGGCCGCGGCATGGGAAGCTTCTATCCGCGTCGCGCGTATGTGAACCAAGCTTATCGACGATCGCAAAAACACTATTGCGTGCGGCGCGGACTCATGGACCCCGCGTCGCTGTTTTGTTAAATTCCCAAAATGACCCCACACTTGTTCTTTTCTTACCGTGGTTGATTAAAACTAAAAATACAAATGTACACATGACCGGGTTGCCTCCCGACAGGCGCTAAGTTTAACGTTTTCAGCCAGACGCGCACTTACCTGGATATTGAACATATTCTGGAATGTTGGTGACAAACTCAACTGTCTCTACCTCTAGCATCAAAAAGTACCCGAAGTGACATAAGGTTTTAGCCTATGCCCGTTGACTTTAAAAGGCGGCCCTCCATTGAAATCTCGAATTTCAACAGCACCAAATTCCGTGACGCTAACGACTTTATACGGTCCATTCCATTTGCTCCTCAGCTTTCCAGGGAACATTTTTATTCTTGAATTGTAGAGCCATACCTTCTGTCCTGCCACAAAAGTCTTCAATCTGATTTTAGCATCATGATACCGCTTCATTTTTTATTTGTATGTAGCTGCATTCTCATAAGCTTCATCCCGCAATTCCTCCAGTTCAGAAAGTTGTAGTTTCCGCTCTTTCCCAGCTACATCATAATCCATGTTGAGCTGCTTGATTGCCCACAACACTCGATATGCTAGCTCCACAGGCAAGTGACATCCCTTCCTGTAAACCAGCCGATAGGGTGTAGTTCCAATCAGTGTTTTATAGGCAGTTCTGTATGCCCAAAGTACATCGTCTAATCATTGTGACCAGTCCTTCCTGTCTGTCTTGACTGTCTTCTGAAGAATCTCCTTGATCTGCCGGTTAGAAACTTCCACCTGTCCGCTTGTTTGTGGATGGTATGGTGTTGCAATTCGATGGTTGACCCCGTAGTGCTTCAACAGCCGACCAAACTTGAAATTCTTGAAATGTGACCCCCGTCACTGATGATCACCCATGGAACTCTATGGTGAGTGAATATGTTCTTTTTGACAAACTTGCAGACCACATAATGATCATTTGTGCGAGTGGCTTCGGCTTTGATCCATTTGGAGACATAGTCAACGGCCACCAAGATGTACACATATCCTTGTGAAGTAGGAAAAGGACCCATGAAATCAATTCCCCAAACATCAAAGATATCCACCACTAGAATCGGGTTCAAAGGTATTTGATCCCTTTTTTGAAATATGTCCCAGCTGCTGACAATTAATACACTCCTTGGCGGTCTTGTATGCATCCTTGAATATCGTTGGCCAGTAGAATCCAGACTCCAAAATCTTGTACCCCGACTTTTTCGCGCTAAAATGCCCACCACAGGCTAAGGCATGGCAGTGATCTAACACCTCCGGAATTTCAGTATCAAGGATGCAGCGTCGAATGATTTGATCCTCCCCTACCTTGAAGAGGTCAGGATCATCCCAAATAAACCTTTTAGCATATGTGCGAAACTGTTTCTGTCTCTGCTTCGTCCAGTGTGCCGGCATTACTCCCATGGCCAGAAAATTAACGTAGTTTGTATACCATGGTGCACCATTAAGCTCTAACAGCTGCTCATCAGGAAATGTGTCTTTTATACCTGCTTCTAATCCTTCTGCTGGCAATCTCGAGAGGTGATCAGCTACCATGTTCTCCGTACCTTTCTTATCTTTTATCTCCACATCAAATTCTTGGAGCAACAGTATCCATCTTATCATCCTTGGCTTCGACTCTTTCTTTGCGAGCAAATGGCGGACAGCACTGTGGTCAGTGTAGACCACCACCTTCGACCCCCAAATGTACGATCTAAACTTGTCCAGAGCGAAAACTACAGCAAGCAATTCCTTTTCTGTTGTAGTATAATTCAACTGAGCTTCAGAGAAGGTCTTACTAGCGTAACATATAACTACTGGCTTTTTATCGATTCTTTGGCCTAACACCGCATCAGTGGCGTAATCGCTTGCATCACACATGACTTCAAGTGGTTGGGTCCAGTCGGGAGGTTTTAAAATAGGAGCTTCGACCAGTTTATTTTTCTAGATGTTGAATGCTTTGACACTGTTGGGTGTTGAAATCGATCAAATAGCAAAGTATAACAAGTATAAAGATAAATTGATTCTATGCAAGTAATGAAAATGCACAACAATATGAAGATCACTCAAGAACACAATAAGAAATGGATAAAGTGTGTCAAATGCTTTGATATTACGAGATTAGGGTTTTACAAATGATGGTGGTTCAAAGTCACACCCGACACGGTAAGGTATCTCTAATATATATACATAATCAGAGATACCAATAGTACAAACAAAATCAGAGAATATCCTATCAGTGTACTATCCAATAGGATTACATATTCATGCTACACGTTGTCTGCAAACATGCGTGCCATAAAAGATTGTTACAGCTAAGTCTTCAGATCCTCCAGGATGAACCCTTTAGAGTCTTCAGACTTCGGGGTCTTCTATCAAAAAGCTTCAAGTCTTCGGATAGCCATGCATACGTCTTCGGATAGGCATGCACTTCAGCACAAATATACTCAACACACACCTTATTCATCAAAAATAAATGGTGTATCCTTCAATAGCAAACCACAAAGAGGTTTAGAAATGGTACTAAAGTCTTTGATGAATCTTCGGTAAAATCCTGCATGACCTAAGAATGACCTCACCCCTTTCATTGATGTCGGGGCATCAGTGTAGAAATAACCTTGACCTCCGCTCGATCCACTTCGAACCCTCTTTCAGAGACTACATGACCTAAAATGATCCATTCCCTGACCATAAAATGGCTTTTCTCCCAACTAAGCACTAGATTTGACTCCACACATCGTTCTAATATCTTTTCTAACTGATTTAAACACGTATCGAATGATCACCTAAAAATAGAGAAATCGTCCATGAAAATTTCCAGCACATCACCAATCATATCCGAGAATATTTCCATCATGCACCTGTGGAATGTCGCTGGATCATTGCACAGGCCGAATGGCATCCTTCGGAATGCGAAAGTACCATAGGGGCAAGTAAACGTCGTTTTAGCCTGATCCTCTAGGTGAATAGCAATCTGGTTATAACCTGAGTACCCGTCCAAGAAACAGTAACATTTATGTCCGGCTAGCTTCTCCACTATTTGGTCGATGAATGGCAACGGGAAATGGTCCTTAGAGGTTGCAGCATTAAGTTTCCGATAATCAATACACACTCTCCATCCAGTCACGGGTCTCGTGGATACCTTATCACCATCCTTGGTATCCACCACAGTAATCCCATATTTCTTTGGCACAGTTTGCGTCGGACTGACCCAGTCGCTGTCGGAGATTGGATATATGATTCCCGCATCCAACCATTTCAACACTTCTTTCTTCACGACCTCCTTCAAATTCAGATTCAATCTACGTTGCGTGTCCCTTACAGGTTTGGTTCCATCTTCAGAGATGATAGGATGCATGCATGTAGTTGGACTGATCCCCTTCAAATCTGCAATTGTCCAACCAATTGCTTCCTTATGTTTGGATAAAACTTCAAGCAAAGCCTTCTCCTGCTCTATTGTCAAGTCAGCTGCCAAGATTACCGGCAAGGTTTCCTTTTCCCTAAAAAACGCATACTTCAGATGAGCTGGTAACGGTTTCAACTCCAAGGTTGGTGGCTCCTGTAAAGACGGCTTCAATGTTTTTGGAATCTCCGTTTGCAGCTTCTCGATTTGCGCACATTCCTCGTGCTTCACACCTTTTTCCTTCCCTTCTACCTCTTCTTGATCTTCTTGCTCTGCATCTCTCTCTTCAGGAATGTCCACTGCTTCTTGTTGCAATACTTTAGGTGTGTATTGTTGCACCAATTCGTCTATGATATCTACATGATAGCATTCTTCTTCTTCCATTGTGCTTCCTTTTGCATTGAAGATGTTGATATTAGTCTATTGATGCCCAAAAGATATTCACATCTCTCCTGTACGACAGTCAATATTCGCATTGGCTATACCCAAGAATGGTCGCCCAAGAATGATTGTAGGTTGCTCCCTGTTGGCGGCCTGACGAGTATACAAAACTAAGAAATCTGGTGGGTAATAGAAGTTTCCCACTTTGATGATAACATCCGAAAGCATTCCCCTTGGAATCTTTGTAGATTTATCGGCAAGCTGTAAGATTACATCCGTAGGTCTCAAGGTACTGAATTCGTGCTTATCGAATAGTTGTCCTGGCAAAATATTCACACTCGCACCTTGATCTAATAAAGCCTTCTTAATGTGCACATCACCCAAGTCAACAGAAATGAGAGGAGCTCCTGGATCCTTCATCTTGGGAGGTAATGTGTCCATAATTATTGAACTGACATACTCAGTCAATTCAATCTTCTTGGGAAGGTGCGATAAAATATGCTTCTTATGAATACACATGTCCTTTAAAAACTTCGCATAAGCAGGAACTTCCTTGATGAGTTTGACTAATGTTATATTAACTTTGATCTGACTGAACAATTCCCACATCTCCTCTGCTTGCGGTCCATATTTCCGGCTTTTCCAAAGCCACACGAAAAGGAGCTGTTCCACTAGTTTCTCCCTTTTCCCATTTACTTGCAGGTTCCTTTTTCTGCTTTTGTCCTTCTTTTTCCCTATTCTCTTCATTTTCTAATTCTTCCTTTTCATCGGATACTATCTCGACATCACTATCCTCTTCTACTAGTGGAGCAACAAGTTTATTGTCCACCTTCTTCCCACTTCTGAGCGTAATGACTTCATTCACTTGCATCTTTGGTGTTTGCACCTTCTCTTGCTCCCTCTCCATTTCCAACTTTGTTAGCTAATTCCCTAATTTTAAAATTGCTTGGGTATTGGCGTCTTCAGCTTCCTTGAGTTTGAGCAACATTTCATAAATCTCCTTCGTGTCGATGTTTGGGTTTCCTACTTCTGGTGCTGGTTGCATATTCTGCTGCCTTACTTGCAGTTGCCTCGCATCCCTCTACTAATTGTTCCTGAATGGTCGTGGCGTATTATGAAACTGACCATATCCATGCACCTGGCTGATTTCCTCGTGTGTTATCGAACACTCGCTGTGGTTGTAGCCTACCTTACCACATGTATTACAAATGACTTGCCCATGTAATACATAAGCTCCTTTTTCTTTCTGAAATCTTATGAGCATCTGATTAAACTTCTTGGTAACATCACTTAACTCACTTTGAATCTCATTCTTCCATTTGTTTTCGGCCTCCACACTTGCCACATACAAAGTGTTGTCTTTCATGGATCCACTAACTTTTGAACCTAAACTTAACTACTCCAGAAATCTCCACGCATCTTCCAGCTCATGCCACATAAACGTTCCACTCAATGAAGCATTGATCATCGCTTGTTGCGTTTCAATCACCCCTTCAAAAAATAACTTCACCAGCTGCCACTTTGGAATTTCTGATGTGGGCATGACTGCATCAATTACTTTAACCTCTCAAAAGCCTCGTGAAATTCCTCCACCGACTTCTGTTGAAAATCTTGAATTGCCCGCCTGATCTCGGTGGTCTTACTAGCTGGATAGAACTCTTGCAAAAACTTGGCCTTCAATTGATCCCAAGTAGTGATACTATTAGGTGGTAAAGATGTGAACAAGTATTTGGCCTTGTCCTTTAGGGTAAAAAGGAATAATCTTAACCTAAAAATATCTCTATTGGTATTCCTAGGAGTGTTGGCATTGGCTATGGCTAAAAATTCATATAAGTGATTATATGGATCATCAGTCTTGTATCATTTAAATTGTGTTAACATTCATATCAATTGAGGCTTAATCTCTATTTGAGTATCTACATTTTCAGGAATATGTATGGGCGACGCATCGTCATATTCCCGAGGTTGCAAGTATAAAGCAACCGATTGCCTCTCGGGTGTGTAAAATATAAGGGTGGAACAAAGTTACCGTTATGATGATCATTGTTGTTGTTGTAAAATTGTTGCCCTTGTGGTTGCTGCGGTTGTTGCATTCTCCTTGGATGTCCCCTACCTTGGTTCCACTGTTGCTGCTGCGGAGGAGGAATCCATCCTTCATCCTCCTCGTCATATCCTTGCTTTACCTCTTGGTATTGATACCGCTGTAGCGGAGGTTGTGGTGGTTGTAAATGTTGTTGGGTTTGTTGTGGTAAGGTTTTAAAAACAGGTTGTGGTTTAAATATGGGTTGTTGGTACTGTGGTTGTAATGGTTGTGAATGTTGCGGTTGAGAAATGGTTGCTTGCTGTCGTGGCGGTGGGTTGCCATCTCGGGTCGGCGCTCCCCAAGCCAACGCAGCGGAAAAAGGATTGGAGGTTGTTTGTCCTAAAGGTGGAACTAAAGGCGGAGTGCATGATGGTATTGATGCGAGGGCTGAAACCGCACCACCACTAGCACTCGTGCTACCGAAGTGAAATTCCGACACTGGGGGTATAAATGGAATTCCCCGTGTTACCTCGCCCAAAGGCTCATGGGTAACATCCTCTATAGTAACACTACTAGGACTCATTCTATCTAGATCCCTACGTACACGATTCTTGCGTGCTGTTCGTTCGATTTCAGAGTCAAAAAGCAAAGGTGATGTATGCCCACCCCGACGGGTACGCATGTACTAGTGCAAAACGCCCGCCAAAACCAAAACAAAAATTACTTACTAACCTAAATATCAAAACTAAAACTAAAAATCAGAAAACACCTCCCAGATCGTCTTATCCTAAGCACACAACTCCCCGGCAACGACGTCAAAATTTGACATGCCTAGGTTGTCGTGCGGTCAAAAATAAGAAAATAAAACCTCACACACACTAGTACAGCGGTAGTAAGGGTCGATCCACGAGAGTTGGTGGTCAAGACAAGACGATAGCTTACCAACTGTAGTGTCATACTACATCCAGAGGGACTAACTTCCACTTTCCCAAAACACACAGAAATCTCAAATCCAAAATCAAAACCAAACGTAAACTAAATGAAACTAAACCAAAGTCTAATCCTAGATTGCTTACTAAAATCAGAAGTTATATTCAGAATCCATAAACATTAACACAAACCAAAAGCATTCAAAAACATCCAAAGACAATAAAAGGTAAAAAATGCAATAAAACATGAACTGAATGATTAATTGTATTAAACTCAAAACCAGAAGTTCCAAAACATTCAAATACGAAATTAAAGAGCTTTAACCTACTGCTACTGGCTGACACACTCCAGAAATACCAAGCTAAGAGCTAAAACAACTAAACAAATATTGAAAGTAAAGTGAAAAACATAAAAATACCACAAAGGGTTGCTGGAATATCGAAACTTGAGTCAAAGTCGCCGTAAGTCCACCTTAGGGTCTGATCTTCGCCTCCAGAATTCGACCTAAAAGCCTCTATTTATACTTGTGGAAAATTAGAACCTGTGACGCGTAAGGTCTCTAGCCGCGTCGCGCGTAGAGCCTTATCCCCATTTTTTCGCGGTTTGAATTTCTTCCACCGCCTTAACTTTTGACGAGGCGCGTCGCGCACCTATGTAGTTAATCGCGCCGGTATAGCGCCGGTATAGCGCCGGTATAGCGGTTCGCGGTGGTCAGCATAATCGCGATTCAGTTTAGCGGTGGAAAATAGCGGTACCGGTATAGCGCCGGTATACCACCGCGATTTACCGCGATTCACCGCGATTTACCGCGATAATGACCGCGATTTCCCGCTATTATCAGGGTGGAGGAAAAAAAAAATTTTTTTTGATACTTTGACATTTTCTATATTAGAATGTTATATTATGTGACTTATTTATTAAATTAAGCATTATGTGATGTTTTTTGAATGACTTTTATGATATTAATTCTACTAGTAATAGTCTAATATATAAATTCTACATATTACTAAAAAACCGCTATATCACCGCTATACCACCGCGAGAACCGCAAAATTAAATATCGGTAGGTTACCGCGATTATGGTTTTGACCGCGATAACTGCATAGTCGCGCACGCTTTATTCCCGCGGCATGCATGTTCATTCGACTGAATTTGGCTTTATCCTCAAAACTTCTTCAATTGTCTGCATTTAGTCCCTAATTAGAACATTTCTTTGCAAACAAGCACTAGCACAAAAAGTGAGAAATACCAATGTATATATGATATAATTTCACCAAGAATAGTGCATAACAACGACTAAAATACTTGATATTACTAGGCGTTGTCATCACACAGCTAGCCCAAAATTTTTTGCTAGGATTCGTGAGGAAATGGTAATGTTTTTGTTTTGCTAGTGATGTGTATTTTCATCTCGTTATCTTGATGATGTTTATTTTATTGTGGATATATATGAACAAGAACCCAAACAAGAAACAACCTAACTCAACTAAAATGTTTGAGGGCACAAATAAAGGAAAAATAAGAAATGTGTATTGTGAATCATATGATGACATGGCGAAGAAAATTGTAAGATAGTACAAATTTTATTTTATTTATGCTCCTATTACTTATAAATAGTTAAACCTTCATTTTCTAAATAAATTGAAGGAACAAATAAATAACTACCAACCTTTAGATGTTGGGAGTGCTTCAGTTGATCCTTTTGTGGTGATCGGCAAAGAGTATGACGGGAATTATAGACTTTATGCTAAAGGTGTTACCAAAAAGTTGATAAAGAAGGTCAATGGCGATGACATTTCATATATGGTTCGAGGGGATCTTATAGAATCGGTCAAAATGCCGAGTTAGAAGCTACTTGAAAGGATATTGACAACAAAATGCATAAAACGCAGAAGCTAATTGAATCACTACCTACTCAAGCTCTCAATACATCTTTAGATGAAGATAAGTGGATGCGACTTTCATTATTTTGTATTATTGCAGTTGATAACTTTTTGTCGATGATACACTAAACTTCTATTACTTTAACATGGTATGTGTAAAGTACAATATACTATTAGTTTTTGTTATCGTATAAATGCTTAATGATATTGCAACTAATTTTTTGTCGGTAAAATTAGTTTTTACTAGTGGTAAAGTGCCATATTATTAAGCACTCACAAGTGTTCAGGTTTATACATGTAAGCGTTTCACAATACGAAAAAACATTGCCATATGTTTATAATAAATAAAAAGAAGTGTTGCACTTTGTCCAATAAGTGTTGTGCTTTGTGTAGCAAAATGTGGCACTTTGTGTAGAAAAGTGTCGCATTTTGCCTAAAAATGTGTTACGTTTGGTCTAAAATATGTTGCACTTACATGTGTTGCACTTATAAAAATGCAACACTTTAAGAAACGTGTTGCATATTCTAAAAGAAGTGTTGCATTATGCCTAAGGAGACATTACCTAAGGCAGCATACAGTAAAGTGTCTGCATTGACCTAGTGCAGCACATTATGGTGTTGCATTAGGCTCATTTTAGATGAAAACGTGCAATCACCTAATCAGTGTACGTGGGTAATGGAGTATGGAGGTGATTTGTCAAAGTTTTTGCGGAAAACCTTTAGTTACGTGGAGGTGGTATTAACGACAACCATGAGAGAGAGAGAGAGAGAGAGAGAGAGAGAGAGAGAGAGAGGGGGGGGGGGGGTTTGGGTGGGGTGGGGTTCTATTTAAATAATATAAAAATAAATCAAAACTAAAAATAAATTACTTATAAAAGGTAAAAGATTTGCATTTTAAATCCTGGGAAATCCTATGTTTGGTTGGAAAATAAGCATGGAATTTAAAATGATAAGACTTTTAAAAATGACTCAAAATCCCATTAATGATGGATTTGTAAATACCTTGTCTCCCCTAACATTTAAAATTCAATGAATGAAATATTTGTTTTTCACCTCCGACCACTCCGCTACCGCTGCTGCGTATACCTCCGGCCATCCCACTACTATTGTCGCTGCCACCTTGATCTTCGGTCACCCCACCGCCGCCGACACCGCCTCCACCTCCAGCCACTCCCACCGACGCCGACGTGTCCACCTTCATTCCACCCATCAACGTCGCCACCTCCGTCTCTGGCCACTCCATCGTCGACACTGCGTCTACCTTCGGCCACCATACCATCGTTGTCACCATCTCCAACGACATCATCGTCGATGCGCTACCTCCCGCCACCCTACTTTTGACGTTGTCGCCTCCACCTCCGATAACCCCGCCAGCGCCGTTGCCTCCACATTTGGCCGCCGATGCCACCTCTACCTCTAGCGTCCCCACCACCACGCCCGTCTCCACCTCCGGCCACCCCCACCGTCGACGTCGCCTTCACCTCTATCGTTGACGTTGGCTCCACTGCAAATTTTGTATCAACTAGTCTGTCCTCGATTCTCCATCATTGGTTAATGACGATTTAATGTTGATGGTTCTAATATTTGTTTTTTCAATTTCATAAAGGTTTTGATATCCAGTCAAACGGATCATGGGATTTTAAATCCTAGGATTTTAAATTCTAAATGATTTTAAATTCTAAAGTTTGAAATCCACCAACCAAACACCACCTTAGGTTTTTCTCTTATAAAATAAGATATTAGTGGTTTCCCTTGTAAAGTTGTAATAGTAAGTAACAAATGACCAAATAAAAAAATAAAAAATAAAAAATAAAATAAAATAAAAAATCCGTTAACGGACCACCATATGGAAGAAAAATAAATGATCGAGATGAGAGAAAGTAATAGTTCCGTGGACTATTTCAATTTCCTTTTTCCTTTTCATTGTTTTAGCAAAAAGTAAAACACGATATATGTACATATTTTAAAATTATACTGATTATTTCTCACTAAATTTTTATATATATTGAATGACCAATTGTTGGATATTTTGTGATTCATATCAAAGGCAGGTTTGAATGACTTTTTTTTTTTTTTTTTTTTTTTTCATTACTTGCGATCTTACATTTAAGTAAAAAATACATGATTCAACGTTCGATTCTTGTGAGGTGGGATGAATAACCTAAGACCAGTTCGTTTTACTGGTGGTTAAAGATTGTGTTCATACACAAGTGCAAAACCCATCCGAACATATAAATTATGGAATTCATTTAATTGTTACATTGATTTTGACTTTGAACATGGCGAATAATACACTCAAAAGAAAAACTATATGTTTGTTTAATTGACTTTGAACATGGCTAATAATACACTCAAAACAAAAACTTTGTGTTTGTTTAATCAAATTAAGTAGCAGGATTTTGACTCAATACGTTGTTCGATTTGAATGAAATAAGATGAACATCAAAAAACAGAGTATGAACAACGAGAGAAAAGATTGGGGAAATTCTCAATACCCTTGATTAATTGAAAAACTAATTACAAGAAGGAAAGCTACTTAATTAAACAGAGACGACTAACTACCAACTTAACAGCTCGTAACTAACTTCTAACAGCTGACTACATAGTTACATAAAGGTCCCTGAAGTTTCAGACATTTACAGAAAAACATGAAAAACAAAATAAACTCTCACACCCCCCCTCAAGCTGGAGGATATGGCAGTAGACCCAGATTGAAAGAAGCCTCCCGATGTTTAACTCCATTTAACGGTTTAGTAAGAACATCAGCAAACTGTTTATCCGTTGAAACATGAGATAAAGAGATCAGACCGGCTTGTAATTTTTCACGCACAAAGTGACAGTCGATCTCAATATGTTTAGTCCTCTCATGATAAACTGGATTTTTGGCTATATAAATTGCAGCTTGGTTGTCACACTTCAAGGGAATCGGAGTAACATCAGAGATTTGCAACTCAGTAAATAATCTACTTAACCAGGCAAGTTCAGAGCATACTCGTCGCATTGATCTGTATTCTGCTTCAGCAGACGAAAGGGAGACTGTGTGTTGTTTCTTCAACTTCCAAACAATGGGACAACCACCAAACAAAACAAAATAACCACTGACAGATTTTCTAGTCAAAGGACATGCAGCCCAGTCAGAATCACAAAAAGCTTCGAGCTTAAAATTGGGGGCATTATTGAAAAACAAGGCTTGATTAAGTGTTCCTTTGAGGTACTTTAGAGTATGAAGAGCTGCTTGGTAATGAGCATGTGTAGGATTTTGATTGAATTGACTTAGAAAATGTATTGTGAATGATAAATCCGGTCTTGTGTGAAGAAGAAAATTTAATTTCCCAATTAGCTGTCTATAAGAGGTAGGATCAGAAAGAAGCTCACTTTCAGTTGTAAGGAGAGAGGAAAGAGAAACAAGAGGAGTGGAAACAGATGAGGAATCACTTAGTGAGTATAAATCCAGAAGTTCTCGAATATACTTTTGTTGGTGAATTTGTCCCAAATCTTTTATCTTGAAACAAGCATCCAAGAAAGATGTGAGACTGTGAATTTCCTCATTGTCATCCCCAGTGACAAGTATATCATCTACATAAACAGCAACTACCACAATATGACCATTTTGTTTCTTGATAAACAATGAATGATCATTAAGGGAATGATTATACCCTTTAGCATGTAAGGCTTCAGACAGTTTAGCATACCACTGTCTAGATGCCTGTTTAAGGCCATACAATGATTTTTTAAGTCTGCAGACTAATGAAGGAGAAGATACATGGAACCCTGGAGGTGTCTTCATATACACTTCTTCATGGAGATCTCCATGAAGAAAAGCATTGTTAACATCTAATTGTTTAACTTTCCACTTCCTTTTAACTGCAATAGCTATCATGCATCTGACTGTGTTGAATTTGACTACAGGTGAAAATGTTTCATGGTAATCAATGCCAGCTTTTGGGTAAAACCCTTAGCAACAAGCCTTGCTTTGTGTCTTTCTATACTGCCATCTGCCTTGTATTTAACTTTATAAACCCATCTACAAGAAATGGGCTTCTTTCCTTTAGGCAATTGAACAATATCCCAAGTTCCATTACTAATTAAAGCTTCTAACTCTTTCTGCATAGCTGTTTCCCATTCAGGTTTACCTTTTGCCTCATGATAAAAGGCTGGTTCAGTAGGGTTAGCATGAACATTGAATACATGAGAAGAAGAAGTAGTGGAAGAATGATCAAGAGATAAGCACCAGTCAGTGATAGTATGAGGACAAGGTTGAACTGAAGTTTCAGAATGAGCAAAATTACAAATATAATTTTGAAGATAGGCTGGTGGATTAGAAATACGAGAAGTTCTTCTGAGTACAGGCTCATAATCAGAAGAAGATGAAGAGGTATTAGAAGAAGGGACTGAGTCAGATGGAGGATCAGGGTCAAAATTGTCATTTGGTGGTGAATTAGATGTGGAGTGATCGGTATTATCTGGAGATGAAGATGAGTGATCTGAAGAACAAGAGGGATCATCAAATAATTCAGGATTGTAAATGGGGAGAAAAGGACCATTTTTGAAAGAATTTTTAAAAGACTGTGAATGAAGAGGGAAGATTTCCTCAAAGAATCTTACATCTCTTGAAACAAACACTTTGTTAGTATGTAAGTTCAACATTTTATAAGCTTTTTGATCCGAGGGGTAACCAATGAAGATGCAGGATTGAGCCCTTTCCATGAACTTATCTCTTCCAACAGTCTTAGTATTGACAAAGCATAGGCACCCAAAGGACTTTAGATACGACAAATCTAATGGGGTTTTATACAATAGTTCAAATGGAACTTTACCATTAAGGGCTGTAGAAGGAAGTCTATTAATCAGGTGGACTGCAGTTTTAACACATTCTCCCTAGTACATGTGTCCTAAACCTGATTGAAAATATAAGGCTCTTGCTACTTCCAAAATGTGCTTATGTTTTCTCTCAACTATACCATTCTGCTGGGGTGAGTAGACAACAGATTTCTGATGTACTATTCCTTGAGAAGAAAAATATTCAGCACCTTCATTACTGGATCCAAGTTCATGTGCATGATCAGACCTGACAACTTTAACTGTCTTGTGAAATTGTGTCTGAATGAGCTTAATAAAAGCTTTAAGAATAGAGAAGGCACATGCTTTGTTAGACAATAGATGTATCCAAGTAAATCTACTATGGTCATCAACTATAGTAAGGAAATACTTATAGCCATCATGTGTAACATGTTTGTATGGTCCCCAGACATCAATATGGATAAGATCAAAAATCTCTTTGGAAGTTGATTTGCTAGTTGGAAAAGACAAACGATGCTGTTTGGATTGAGCACAAATTAAACATGGATCTAATTTCATATTATGAGTAGAAAGAGAAATATCAAGAGATTGAAGTTTTTCTAAAGAAGCATGACCAAATCTGTTGTGCCACAGAAGGGCTTTAGAGTTTGTTACAGATGCAAATGAATGTTCAGTTACAGAAGGAACAGAAACAGACAAACTGAAAGACAAGTTTGACCTAACTGACTTATGATCTAGCACATATTGATTGTTCACTCTTGAACCAAAATCTCCAAGAGCAAGCTTATTCTTCTGAGAAGGGTCCTGCATCATACATTTTGCATCAGTAAAGATAACAAAATTTTTGAGTTGAGAAGTAAGTTTGGATATAGAAATCAAGTTATACTTGAAGGAAGGAACGAATAGAACTCCATGTAAGGTTATGAGATCATGAAGTTTAACATCACCATAGAAAGAAACAACAGAATTGTGACCATCAGGAAGCCCAATCAAATGAGGCTGATCAAGTTTAACAAAAGAAGAAAATAAGGACTTATTAGAACACATATGATCTGTTGCACCAGTGTCTATAATCCATGAGTAATATTCCTCAAGAAGATGAGCTGATTTATAGACATTATAAGGAAAGCTTCTAAAACAGAATGATTTACCTTCTTTGTTCATGGCACCATCTATGATAGAAACATTGGCCTGACTGGGAGAAACAACAGAAGGATTAACAATGTTCTGACTAAGAAGTTGCATTAAACTCTGGTATTGTTCTTGAGATATCCCAGAAGTGGAAGCTACAACATTGGAACTTGGAAGAGAATTAACACTTTGAACATTATGAGCATTTGACTTTGTTTCGTCCTTCTTATTCTTGGTGAATTTAAAATCAGGAGGGAATCCATGAAGTCTGTAGCATTGTGACTTGATATGGCCTTGTTTCTTACAATGATTGCACACAATAGACTTCTTTGAACCAGAATTGTGATTTTCAGAAGCAACACTCATAGCAATAGCATCGACATTGATAGAAGAGGATGTGTGAATACCTCTTTGTCTCTCTTCTTGCAAAATGAAGGAATATGCAGTAGCAATACTCGGTAATGGCTTCATCATGAGAATTTGTCCTCGAATGACCTTGTATGAGTCATCAAGTCCCATTAACAGTTGAATTAATTTTTGATTTTCGAGATACTTGGAGATTCCTGTTCCAGCGGCGCAGATGCACTCAGGAAGACATTGCACCATGCGTAATTCATCCCAGATCTTTGTCAGTTTGGTGAAGTAAGTTGAAAAATCATCCGAACCTTGATTTGACGAATAAAGTTGCTGTTGAATCTGATAGATGAGAGCTCCATCAGATTGATCGTATCTTTGATTTAACTCTTTCCAGATCTCTGCTGCGGTTTGAAGAAATAAAACGCTCTCAGCTATATTCTTGCTCAACGAATTCAATAACCAGCTTATCACCATTGAATTTGCACGATACCAGTCGGAGTAATTAGGTGCAGTAGACAAAGGTTGAGTAATAGAGCCATCAACTAGACCGAACTTGTTTTTCGCAGCAAGAGAGATGGTCATTGATCGTTTCCAAGAGGTGAAACCTGTTCCAGTGAATATATTCGAGACTAGAACCGTCCCTGGATTATCAGAGGAACCTATGAACAACGGATCTGAAGAATTCAGACCGGATGATGAGTTTTGAGGCGAATTCAACTCTGTTTCAGACATCGCAAACAAAGCCACAGAAATGAAAATTCGAAGGAAGATAAACGGAATAGAAGAAGACAGTCGATTAATCAATCGATCTGCTCTGATACCATGTTCGATTTGAATGAAATAAGATGAACATCAAAAAACAAAGTATGAACAACGAGAGAAAAGATTGGGGAAATTCTCAATACCCTTGATTAATTGAAAAACTAATTACAAGAAGGAAAGCTACTTAATTAAACAGAGACGACTAACTACCAACTTAACAGCTCGTAACTAACTTCTAACAGCTGACTACATAGTTACATAAAGGTCCCTGAAGTTTCAGACATTTACAGAAAAACATGAAAAACAAAATAAACTCTCACATACGTTTGAAAAGTATATTTCGTCTGATTCAACTCTTCAAAACCTCCGATAGTGATCTCAATCTGTCAATCATCTCAATATTCCTTAACAATGAACTCTTCTTTGTTCAGCCCCTCATCAATAACAATTCGGAAAATGCTTGCAGTTTTAGCATCAATCCTCATCGTCCTTGTCATTTTCACGTTCTCAAACCAACCCAATTCTCTACGGGGCGACGTATTTCATGTCACGCTACGAGACTCCTTGTTGCCACTGGACACCATGAACGTGTCCCACCTTGTTTTTGGACTTGTGGGGAGCACAAAGGCATGGCACTATCGAAAATCCTACATCGAGTAATGGTGGCGCCCAAACACCAACCGTGGATACCTCTATCTTGATACAGCCCCCACAGATGATCTCTTGCCATGGTCGCAATCCTCCCCTCCTTTTCGTATTTCAGATGATAATACAAAGTTATTGAAAGAAACCAAGCATGTGGCGCCAATCATGGTACGGATGGTGCATGCGGTGCTCGAGGTTTTCAGGGAAGAGAATGAAGGGGTACGATGGTACATCATGGGAGATGATGACTCAATCTTTTTTGTTGACAATTTGGTGGACGAGTTGTCAAAATATGATCATACGAAATACATATATATCGGCGGTCATTCGGAGAGTATAATGTCAAACCAAATTTACTCGTACGACATGGGATTTGGTGGAGCGGGACTCATATTGAGTTACCCTTTGGCGAAGATGGTTCAAAACAATTTAGAAGACTGTTTTAGAAGGTATCCGTATCTGAACAGTGCGGATCTAATTTTGATGACTTGTGTGAATGATTTTGGGGTTTCAATGACTACTCATCAAGGTCTACATCAGGTATCAGTTAATTTTCAAACATCTAGTTTTAATCATCTGGTAATTCTAACAAGTTATTCACAAAAAAGGCCAAAAATTAATTTGAAACGCACAATAAATTCATCAACTAATCGTGTTTATGTTAAAGAAAAGTTAAAAGCAATTTGTAATCTAGAAACAACCACTGTATATGTTCAAAGATTTTGATAACTTTTCAAGAGACCAATAATAATGCCACAAATGTTTGTCCATGCATGACTACAACAGGCATGTGATTGCTATTTTTATGTAGCCAAGCTTGAATATAATAATTCTTTTTCACAGATGGATCTACGTGGAGATGCATCTGGATTTTTATCAGCGCACCCAAAAGTTCCTTTGCTTTCTCTTCATCATTTTGATCACATAGATCCAATTTTTCGCTCCATGGATCGTGCCGAATCTACAAAACACCTCATGAATGCCGCAGATGTTGACCAATCTCGTTTTGTTCAACAGACGATATGTTACAATAGAAAACTAAACTGGTCTTTTTCAGTTTCATGGAGCTATTCGGTTCATATTTATGAGAAAGTCATCCCTCGTAGCATCCTAAAGATCCCACTTGAGACGTTCAAGCCATGGGTACGGAATGCTAAACCACCTCGTTACATCTTCAACACAAGAAGATTATCTAACGATCCATGCACAACTCCTCATGTGTTTTCATTTGAGTATATAAAGAAGATAGATGAAAGTGAAGTCATTACAAATTATTACCGCATGGCTTCACGTGGATTACCAACATGTGGATTAGCGAGCAACCGTTCTGCAGATTTGGTTTCGAGAATTGAAGTTGTGTCACCGACCAGAAAACCCAACCAAGTAAGTTTGAATATTATATTAAATCGTGAAAAAATATCAAATCATAACTACATGTTTGAAATTCAAAACCGCACCCCTTATTATAAGCTCCTATTAAAAATATAAGTTTATATATGGTCTATTAATAAAAGTTTACGTATCAACTATCTGGATGAGTTGTTCATTTCTCTTGCTCAGTAGACAATCACTTATTCACAAACTTGGTGTGGGGCTATGATTGCCTCTACATTAGGGAAATTTGGTTAATTTTGTTAGGTTTTACTACAATTACTTGAAATGCGCTTGGATAACATTCTTTTTCGGTTTATAACTTTTTTTTTGTTAATGTCAAATTCTAAAATATTTTATTTTGTTCGGTTTGTTGTAGAATGGCAAAACTGAATGTTGCGATGTGGTTGAGATCGGTGGCATTGAGATGGCAAAGCTAACGTTGAGGGACTGTATGGACGATGAGTTAATTGCCTGAGATCGATAGAGGGAAACATATATATTAGGACTATAATATTTTAGAGTGATTAAGTTTTTTTTTTTTTTTTTTTAATTTACAAATTCTTCTATCGAAGATCTCTTTTACTTCATAGAAAAATCTTCTTTTAGAACAACCAATTTTTATAAAGACCGTAGCAAGATGCTAGGACAGAAGAAAATACAGGGAGGGTGTTCTATTTTGGCCCCAACAATAAGAAGCTAATCATAAGAGCACTCAGTGTTACCACTACCACTGCCAAAAAACAAGCTCATTACCGACAGAATATTGCGTCGAAAATCCGTCGGTAAATGGCCTTATTGACGGAAAATAGGGTCTCGGAATCCGTCGTGGGTAAATAGTACCGACGACTTAGCAACGTACCTGTTCTATTCAACGCTGACGCGACTTACTTTTGACACAATAACTACGCACTTCAGTTGACCAAGGTTGACCATCTTACCCACGCAATACCTACCGAATTCTCACACGCATCACCAACACGTATTATTCCGACATGATACCGACGCAATTGAATTACCACAGTTGACCTAAATACCCACACTATACTCACGAAAATTGGTGACGCAATACCGACGCACTTCAGATGACCGAAGTTCACCATCTTACCCACGCAATATCTACACAATTCACGCACGTATCACCGATACGTATTACTCTGACACAATACGGACGCAATTGAGTTACCACAGTTGACGTGAATACTAATGTTATACCCACGCAAATTAGTGACACAATACTAATGTGAAGAAGTTTATACTAAACCGACGCATCTTAGTCACTCTTTATCGACGCAAGTTTATTTATTTAGTGACAAATAATATGTCACAAATTCGTCACAAACGTTTTTTATTAAGTACGGATTTTTTTGGTCATTATTGTCCTCGTTTGACAAAACACACACACACAAATATATATATATATATATATATATATATATATATATATATATATATATATATATATATATATATATATATATATATATATATATATATATATATATATATATATATATATATATATATATATATATATATATTATCTTCATATCTTAAAGTTAAACACCCATTCTAATGAAGGTATTGTGCTAAACAACCCCTAAACATGCGTTTTCAAAGTTAGAGAACCAAACACCAAATATCCAAGCCTAAAGAAGAAGCTACATAGAGCAAAAGAGAAAATAATGGGTGGGTGTGCTGTGGCCACACGGGACATGCAAACCCAAGGCTAAACTCAGGAGGGTTGTGTGAAATGCACAGGTCCATGATGCTCATAGTGCAATCTATGCAGGCCTTGCAACGAAACCCAAAAAGTCATGCGGGCTGCGTCAAAACTGTGCGAAAAAACCTCATTTCCTAACATATTTGGTCCTACACAAGCCCAAATGCATCCCAAGGCTTCCCAAGCACTTATACAACCAAGGGGGCGGATTTATTGGTTTCCCAACCCAAAACGTAGCCCACAACCTCAACAAACTCATGACTCAACCATGAAGCACTTAATGTTTCTTTTCCATTCTTTTAACAAGAGGTGGAACTTAACATTTCTAGGAGTCATTCATTGCTCAATGACCCAACCATTGACTCATTAAGGACTTAATTAATTGGTCTTTCAAGTTTTATTCATCCCAAAGCTTACACTCACATATCTATGAAAACTAAACAATGGAGTTCCTAATTCCATTCCATCCATTGATGAGTAGAAGTGGAGATTCCTTTTTCCATTCCTTGGAATCATTAAGAAATGATCCTAACTATGCGAATACCTTGCAATTGATGTAACAGATCCATAGACTACAAGCTTTCTCAAAAGTTTAATGATTTCTCCAAATTACAATTCATCATTACCACCTTCCATGGAGACAATTCCCTTTTCCAGTGATTCGAATCATTAGGGAAAAACTAGAACGGAATACCCTCATCCAAAACAACTATAATAATTCATCAATTATAAGTTAATTCTTATCTTCAACAAATCCCCATTTTCTAGGGTTGATAACACCTAATTCCACCAAGTATCTGGATCTAGATTATCCATGGATTGGATGACGATCACATAATGGTTTAGATTCATAAACTAACACTTGGGATCCTAGGATTTCTTCCCCCAATTCAAAATTTTTGGATTAGATATTAAACCCCACTAAAAATAGGTTTATAAGCTAGAAGAAAAGAGTTTGTATCATCGATTGCTAGATAACTTCAAGTACTTGCATGATTCTTCAAAGCCAAGCTCAAATCTCCCTAGAAATCCATGAAATCGCCATCTTTTCTCTTCATCTATCTCAAAAACCCTTCTAGGGCTGAAAATAGGGAGAAACCCTCCCTAAAACCTTACATATTTCAACATATGGCAAGAATAGTCCTTAGGGTTCAAGTCTCATGACTAACAACTCCCAAAAGGTTAATCTCTTAAGTGTAAGTCTCTAGCTTTGCACTTTTGACCCAAATAATATGATTTGTTTTCACCTAGGTTATTGACTAGGTTAACCTTTGTTGGAATAGTCTCTAAGGTCATAACTAATTGGTAAGGACTTTCCATTAATAAGAGGGTACTTTTTGGGTTGCCCTCAGTAGTCTAAATGGTGTTATTGTTAATTAAGATAGAGAGAGAGAGAGAGATAAATGGTTTATTAATTTGTCATGTGATGATAAATTAATTAGAAACTAGTTTGGAATTAATTAGAATTAATTTAAATTAATTTGGGGTCAATTAAAAGTGCATGAACTAAATATTAATTGTGCAATAGCTAATGGATAATGTTGGTGGATAAGGATAGGGGACGATTTTGAAAAGGATTTATCCTACTAAAGTTGTCCACCATAGATATGGATAGGAAATAAGATTTGAATAAAAGATAAGTTGGATTATCTAATCAATTATCATTATCCGGTTTGAATTCAAATTAGGTTTATCTCTAAGCATCCTTTGAGGCCATAAATACACCTCCCCTAAAACCATAATCTGTGCCACATTCCTGCATCCTCAGAGATCTGGAACTTTCTCTTCTCTCTCGGTAGAATCTATTATCCCTCTCTAAGGATTTATAGCGAGCTTTCTAAATTAAATAATTAACCTAATAATTTAGACTTATTGGGTGTGAACCATTAGAGGTATCCTATTTTGGGTACTACCTTCCTTAGCTTGGATTTTATCTACATCAAGGGTTCTTTAAGCAAATTGGTTTTTCTAAAAGGTTGCTAATCTTGCTCCTTCTTGTAGTTGTAAATATTATTCAGTAGCATCCTTGTAGGTTTCAGTAAATGTTACTTGCCTTATATAATTTGTGTGTATTTCCGCTGCCATGATTGTTGTATCTAGGGTATAGCAAATCTATCAGAGGTATCAGAGCCTATGCTTAGTTGATATTTGCATTACATGAATTTTTGTTTGATATGTGAATTTTGAAAATTCCAAGATGGCTTAGATAAGTTGATTTTCTGGAGTTTTATGATTTTAAAATGTTTTAAAATATTTTTGGTCATTATCTCCAAAAGTTTTATTTATCCTTTAGCATTATTTTGAATTTTTTAAATTATTTCCTTTTTGGTAAATTAGGAAATAGATAATTTAATAGTTTAAATTATTTTTAGGATAATTGAATTTAAATTAATCATTATCATGTGTCCTTACATGATTTGAATACTTAATTGATAGTTAATTATTGTCATTTAATTGTACATGGATAGTAAGGATTAATTAGTTAGTTCAATTTTGATCTTAAATGTGTGATTTGCTTGTTTACTGTTAATTAATAACATGTGTCCTCACCTGATTAGGATTTTCGATAGTGATTTAATATTATCATTTGAACACATATATTAATCTGAATTAATATGATTAAACAACTCGTAAATTTTAAAAGTTTAAAATATACCTTATACATTATATAATAGTTTATATTATATGTATGATTAAATTAAATACATCAACTTGGATAAAGACTAGGCTCATCCATTCTAAGCACTCTAAGATGGTTTAAGGAGACGGCCTATAAACTGACCATTGAATAGGCGTCCTTTTCGCTCACAGTCATTTGTGTGGACCAATGGAGTTGTCGAAAGGGTCCAAAGATGTTGATATCAGTTTAAAAGTATTAACTTAAAATTATCCAAACAAACTTCTCGTTTAGATAAATAGGAAAATATGAAAGTGTATGTGACACGTCGCAGTCATTGATGCTGTCAAAAATACTAAATTAAACCTTACAGCTCACTAGCTAGCGGCAAGTAAGGGTCGAACCATGGAGTCCGTGACTGGCACTTTGTGTCTAAATACGACCAATTTATAGTGTCACTCTATAGACGTTATATATCCATACACTTGACCCAAAATCAAACTCAAACATAAAACTGGAACTAACAAATCTATGCTCAAGCAATAGATCATAATCAATTTATCCCAGCTAATCTCGATCTCGAGGTTCAACTTAGAAATCAGATTCACAATCAACAATGAAAATGGTAAACAAAACAACAATTATTAAACTAAAAATAACTCGCATTCATATGATCAAAGCCCAACTTGAATTCATAAACCAAACTCGATCAGGGTCGAATGCTTCTGATTTCCAGAACTAACAAATCTCTATGATCAAAGGTATTCTACAATCCAGAATCCTTGATTGCATAAGAGTCCAACGAAGAACAAAACAATGAAAATAAATGCAAACTAACCAACTACTGGATCTAACTGAAAAGCTACGACTTTCTCAGTCAAAGGAGCCTGAGTTCAACTCTAAGGATCAATTTTCGCTCCTGGAATCCAACCTGGGAGCCTCTATTTATAGTTGAGAAATTTGGCTCTACGCGCCGCGTATAGGTGTAGTACACGCTACGGGTCAACGTTATCCACCGTTTTCTCGCTTCTTGAAGTTGATATTCTTCCGGATGATGATTTTATCCTCTTGTCGGCGTCGCGTATGCTCTCCCTCCGCCCCGTGCGTGTCATTTCGTCCTTATCTTCGGATTTGTCACCAACTTCACCAAATTGTTACACTAAAACCCCTGCATTTATACTAAAACACAAACATACCACTTAGCACTAAAAGTGAGTGATATTAGTCTTTTTAGAAAGATAAACCAACTAAAAGACGGCTCAATAACACCTAAAATGGCTAACATTACTAGGTGTTCTCAGTATGCTTACCCATGAAAACGCACATCATTTCGTTGTGGTCTATTAATGGAGCATGTGTGGTTAACCGGAACATTAATTTGAGACTGTAAGTCGCAAGATGACATGGCAATTCGGTTTTGTGGTTATTGATGGAGCGTGTGTGGTTTGAAAGGTCTTCTGCAAATCTATGAACTAAAACCCTAAGTTCACATGCAACCTATGAGGATCTATGTTTTCTACTATTTAACATATAAATATTTCCTAAAAGGCCACAAGAAAAATTACTAAAGAATAAAATCAGAAAAAACTAACCTTTAGGTTTTCTTGGAAGCAAAGCAACAAAAGGATCTTGCCTCAAATGAAGTCACACCCAGAAGCAGGAGGGAGGTTTGAAAATTCCAGAGAGAATGAGGTGAATATGGTGCAGGTTTTGGTCCTCTGGGGCTCCCTATTTATAGCCTCCAGCAGATGACCAGATAAACCTTTAGAGATAAACCTTTTTGAATTCAAATAAGATAAACCTTTTATCTTACAATTCAAACTCTTATTTATCCTATTATTAAAATCTAAATTATATATATTAATATATAAATTTCGTTGGTCACTTCACTCAGTAAAATTGCCACTTACTCAACTATTGAATAATTACAATTTCAGTCCATGCACCTTTAATTAATTAAATTAATCACTAAATTAATTCAAATTAATTCCAGATTAATTTCTAATTAATTGATATAGTTTCTAATTAATATATTATCACTTTAATATATTAATAAACTATTTTTTTAATTTCTATTGATTTATTAATCATATAATAAATAAATCTTTCTCTCTACTCGAACTTTCTACCAAACCTCTAGCTATGAGGGCAACCCAAATGGACTATGCTACTATTAATTAAGTAAATACTAATTATTAGTCATGGCTTAGACACCAAATCCAACAGTCTCCCACTGGATAAGTCTATGACTATAATTACCAATTTAACCTCTAATTAATTAGCAACTGTATCTTCCTAGAAACCGCTGTCGAACTCTGACCCAGTCCGTTTTGTCCATAGATAAGTGATCAGATGATCCTCCGTCCAACAAGATATTTTTTCAGACTCAAGACATGGATTAAGATCAATCCTGGTCTGATTCTCTGTTTCCCGATTTCTGATTTGCATATTACTTTAAGACTTTTAGTCAACTTCAAACTCATCGAGAGGCCTACAGATATCTGTTTCCCGTCAGGGTTAGGGGACGAATAAGCTTCGACTCATATACTTATGTCTTTTACCAGACAAATCATTCACAACAACACATTTTATAACATCGTGTTACCGATGCGTTTTCGCATTATCAATGAACAACCGCCTTGTAAATCATAACTCATATATATTTTCTTAAAGATCATAAGATATTATCGTCTCAACATTGCTTGTGATGTAATCCATGAAGCAATCTATTGAGCGTGGGTTTATCCAATACTCAAATCTCTATTTCTAAGTACACACGAATGTTGTAGCAATCCTATTGCTATGTCTAACTTCTTAGACAGTCTACAAACCAATTCATGACAGTCTTCGTTCATACCTACTCCCTAAAAGTATGAGTGACTGTGGACATTTGAGTAATCAAATTACTCAGGAAGTAAACATGCAAAATGAAACACAATGACAAACAATTGACAAAAGTAGTAAACAATACTCATTAATAAATGTCTATTATTAAATCATCAAAGTCAATTACATTTACATTTTTACAAGTTTCAAAGCCTATCTAATTACAAAAACTAATATCATCTCTTAATCTAATGCTCCTAGCATGCTGATTGTGCTTAATCCTACTCAGAGCCTTTGTCAAAGGATCTGCAGGATTATCTTCTGATGATACCCTCTTTACAAGGAGGTGACCTTCTTCTACTCTATGTCTGATATAGTGGTACTTTTGTCGATATGCCTGGACTTTCCATGGTCTCTCGGTTCCTTTCTCAAAGCAATCGCTCCTTTGTTATAGCAGAACAGTTCCATGGGCTCCTGAATACTCGGGACTACTCGAAGATCATCGATAAAGTTCTTCAGCCAAGCCGCTTCCTTTGACGCTTCACTCGCTGCTATGTACTCTGATTCACACGTAGAATCAGCCACCGTCTCTTGCTTGGAACTTTTCCAAGTAACTGCTCCCCCATTCAAAAGGAATACCCAGCCCTACTGAGACCGACCATTGTCTCTATCTGTCTGAAAGATGGTATCTGTATATCCGTTAACTCTCAAAGTATCACTGCCACCAAGGACTAACACCATGTTCTTTGTCCTTCACAGATACTTTAGTATATTCTTGACAGCTATCCAATGTGCCCTTCCAGGGTTTCCCTGGTACCAACTGACCATGCTTAAAGCAAAGGCCATGTCAGGGCGAGTACACGTCATAGCGTACATGATCGACCCCACAGCCGAAGTGTAATGTACCCGACTCCTATCAGCTATCTCCTCGTCTGTACTCGGACTTTGAGTCTTACTCAACTTTGCATTACTCTGGATAGGTAGCTCTCCCTTCTTGGAATTTTCTATACTAAACTTCTTTAGTACCTTTTCCAAGTATGTACTCTGACTAAGTCCAATTAGTCTCTTCTTCCTATCTCTCAATATTCTTATCCTGAGAATATAGACAGCTTCTCCTAGGTCTTTCATGGCGAAACACTTTCCAAGCCAAGACTTCACATCTTGCAAGGTTGGAATGTCGTTTCCCATGAGTAGTATGTCATCCGCATACAGCACCAGAAAAGTGACTATACTCCCACTAGCCTTGACATATACACAGGACTCATCCTCGCACCTAGAGAAACCAAATTCTTTAACTTTCACATGGAAACAAAGATTCCACCTGCGAGAAGCGTGTTTCAATCCGTAGATTGATTTCTCAAGCTTACACACCTTATCAGGATACTTTGCGTCGACAAAACCCTCTGGCTGATTCATGTAAACATCCTCAGTCAACATCCCATTAAGGAAAGCGGTTTTTCCATCTGCCAAATTTCATAGTCATGAAATGCATCTATGGCCAGCATAATCCTAATAGACTTTATCTTGGCTACTGGTGAGAAGGTCTCATCTTAGTCAACCCCCGGGGTTTGAGTAAAGCCCTTTGCAACCAGTCTTGCCTTGAAAGTGTGTACCTTTCCATCAATGTCGGTCTTCTTCTTGAAGATCCACTTGCACCCGACTCTCTTTCGACCCGGTACATTGTCAACCAAGTTCCAAACTTGATTGTCATACATGGACTTGATCTCGCTGTCCATTTCCTCTTTCTACTTGGCAGACTCAGAGCTCGCCACTGCTTCCCGGTAGTTAGCTGGCTTATCCAGATTTATTAGTGTCCTATCACTTACAAACGTGTCCCCATCCGTAGTTATATGGAAACCATAAAATTTGGGTGGCATGCTAACTCTACCGTAGCGCTTAAGAGTTAAGGATATATCAGTCGGACCAACAGGAACTTCTTCCTCTTATTGGTTGCTAGTTTCTCCTAAGGTTGCGTCATCTGATGACTCTTGAATTTCTTCAAGATCAATGGTACTCCCACTGTCCTCTTTGAATATGAGATCTCTCTCTCGAAAGACTCCTCGTCTAGTTACAAAGACCACGTCCTTGCTTGGTCTGTAAAACAAGTATCCAAAAGACTGTTTGGGGTATCCAATGAAAATACACCTCTCGCTTCTTTCTGCGACTTTGTCGTCACTCTCTCGTCTAACGAAAGCCTCACAACCCCAGACTTTGATATGTGCTAACGAGGGAACTTTCCCCATCCACATCTCAGGAGGTGTTTTAGAAACCTTCTTAGTTGGGACAAGATTGAGGATATGGGCGGAAATCTCTAAGGCATACCTCCAGAAGTGGATGGGAAGCAAAGCTCGACTCATCATGGAACGAACCATGTCTAACAGGGTTCGGTTACGCCTCTCGGCAACACCGTTCAACTGTGGTGTTCTGGGAGGTGTCAACTGTGAAACTATTCCACATTCCTTTAGATAGTCTAGGAACTCGATACTAAGATACTCACCGCTTCTGTCGGATCTAAGCATCTTTATCTTCCTGCCTAATTGATTCTCAACTTCTTTTTTGTCCACTTTGAACTTTTCAAAGGTGTCTGACTTGTTCTTGATTAAGTATATATATCCATATCTACTATAATCGTCAGTAAAGGTCACGTAGAAATGCATGCCATCCTTTGTGGTTGATATGAAGGGACCACACACATCTGTGTGTATGATGTCCAACAGACCTTCACCTCTTTCAAAATATCCTTTGAAAGGTGATTTAGTCATCTTGCCCAACAGACAAGATTCGCATACATCATCCGACTTGAGGTCGAATGATTCCAACACTCCATCCTTTTGGAGTTGGGCGATGCATTTCTTGCTGATGTGCCCAAGGCGACTATCTCACAAACATGCATTTACTACACCACTTGAAGAATCAATATTCAATACACTATTTCCTAAATTGTCAACACATGTCACTGTTTCATACACACTAGAACAATGTAAAGCTTCAAAAATAAAAACACCATTCTTAAAAACAGAAATTGAACCATTCAAATTGCCAAAAGAATACTGAAAACCTTGTTTGAACAATGCATGAAATGAAATTATGTTTCTTGCCATTTCTGGCGAATAGCAACAATTTATTAAGTCTAAACTAACATCACTACTAAGCACTAAACTATAGACACCGATATTGGTAACAGGCGACGATCTCCTATTGCCCATGATCAGGTTCAATCTACCGTGCTCCACTTCTGTGCTTTCCTTTAGGCCCTTCAAATTAGAACATATGTGAAAACCACATCCTGTGTCAAGGACCCAAGAATTGGAAGATGGTGAGTTTTTAGAGATAGTGTACATACCTGCTGTCAATGGCTTCACTTTGCCATCCTTGACATCCTGCAAGTATTTCGGGCAGCTCGTCTTCCAATAACCCTTCTCTTTGCAATAAAAGCAGTCGGCATCTTTGGGTTTGGCAATATGAGGAATGCCGAAAGAATTGGGTTTCGGGCCATTACTGGATGACCCGACATGAACCTTTTCCCTCCCATTCTGATTTGGAGGGCCCTTCCGTTTCATTCCTTTGCCTTGACCAATTGCCAAGGCAGGCTGGTTCACAGGGGGTCTGCAGTACAAAGCATGCCATGCAACTCAGCCAAAGTGGTCTAAGTGTTGTTCAAATGATACGCCAGTGTGAACTGGTCATAAGAACTCGGTAAGGAGTTAAGCACTAAGTCAACGGCCAACTCCTCATGAACAGGCATTCTAAGCTTCCTTAGCCTATGCACGTAACCTTGCATCCTTTGCACGTGAGTGCAGACAGACTCTCCGTCCTTAGGCTTACTGTTCGTGAAGGCTTTGACCACTTCGTACCTCTCGATACGCTCTTGCTTGCGGAACTTTTCCGCAAGCTCCTTGTGCAAATCGTAGGGCCAGTAGTCCCCATAGATTCTTTGCAATTCAGGGTTCATGGTAGCGATCTTGATGCAGGCCATTTTGGTCGCATCATCAGTGTGTTTTTGTTATGAGGCAACTTCCTCGGGAGTAGCAGTATCTGGGTCAACTTCAATGAGCTCAGTCTCGAGAACATACTCTTTGTTCTCAAACCTTAGAGCCATCTTGATGTTTCTGATCTAGTTGTTGTAGTTCGTGCCATCCAATTGCACTTTGGAACACAACGAGAGGATTGAAGTGACGTTACTGGAGTTTGAGTGGGGAACGGATTGGTCAGCAAAAGACATCTATAAAAGGAGGTAGGTTTTAATTATATACATATATGACCCTTAATATTAACCCAATATAATAATAAGGCTAGGACCCAACTATAACAATCCACAATATAGAAGAGGGATGCCGTAATCTAATTCTAAATTTTATAAAGGTAGGCGAATGACGATTCAGCCAATTCCACCATGGAAAATAATCATATTATAATGGAATTCCTAGTTCTTTTGAGATTTATTGAACTGTTCAATATCATGTTTAATCTCGGATATGCTCCACTATTTGTGACTGGGATACCGAGGATCACAAACTGGATGTGAATAAACATGCAAATTAGCTTGGTACTCTCAAGGTCAATTACCATCTCTAATTGATGTGCCGGTAAACCACACACGCTCCATCAACAATGATAAGATTGAGAAACTCATTGCAACTCTTTATGAACCCCTATTGGTGTGCCGGTAAACCACACACGCTCCACCAATGTTTCATAAAGTGCAATGTGTAATTTCATGGATAAGCATCAATTCACATCTTTCCTAAAGTAACTAGATTGGGATTTTATAAAGCTATTTCATTACTTTGATTAATATCATTATACTTTTAATGAGATTAAGCGATCCTATCAAACCCGTTCGGCTAACGACCCTCCACTGATCAGGAGAGCGGTGGGTGAGAGTGGACACCCATTAGACCGCCATTTTATAGGCAGTCTTCTTATACCCTCTTTATAGATCAGCTTCGTGAATGAGGCCTACTATTGATTTAACTAACCAGTTTATCTTACACATATAATATTAACTTTTAATTATAATATATATAAGATGTATTTTAAACTTTTAAAATATTTCTGGTTTATCTATTTAATTTTTCAAAAATTAACTATTAATTTAAAAATTAAATTTAAACCTTAAAATGATTTAATTTATCTTTTAATTAAACAATTAATTAAATTAATTAAATCCAGATATGTATCACAAATTAATCAAATTAATTTAAACATATCTTAAACCCCTAATTTTTGAAATTAACAAATAATTGGTTTAAGGTTATCCATTTAACTAAATAATTAAAGTTACCAAAAATAAAAAACCTTCTAAAACCCTAATTAAAAAATCGAAAAAGAGGGGGAAGGGGCTAGGGTTTCGAAAACCCTAAGCCCCAAAATTGAAAAAGGCCAATTACGGTTTATAAGTTTAAACCCTAATTTTTAGGAAAACTATTATAACTATTCAATAAGAAAACAACAAATAGCTCTGATACCACTGAAAGGTTTTCTGCAAATCTATGAACTAAAATCCTAAGTTCACATGCAACCCATGAGGATATATGTTTTCTACTATTGAACATATAAATATTTCCTAAAAGGTCACAAGAAAAATTACTAAAGAATAAAATCAGAAAAAACTAACATTTAAGTTTTCTTGGAAGCAAAGCAACAAAAGGATCTTGCCTCAAATGAAGTCACACGCAGAAGTAGGAGGGAGGTTTGAAAATTCCAGAGAGAATGAGGTGAATATGGCGCAGGTTTTGGTGCTCTGGGGCTCCCTATTTATAGCCTCCAGCAGATAACCAGATAAACCTTTAGAGATAAACCTTTTTGAATTCAAATAAGATAAACTTTTTATCTTACAATTCAAACTCTTATTTATCATATTATTAAAATCGAAATTATATATATTAACATATAAATTTCTCTGGTCACTTCACTCACTAAAATTGCCACTTACTCAACTATTGAATAATTACAATTTCAGTCCATGCACCTTTAATTAATTAAATTAATCACCAAATTAATTCCAATTAATTCCAGATTAATTTCTAATTAATTAATATAGTTTCTAATTAATACATTATTACTTTAATATATTAATAAACTATTTTTTTAATTTCTATTGATTTATTAATCATATAATAAATAAATCTTTCTCTCTACTGAACTTTCTACCAAACCTCTAGCTATGAAGGCAACCCAAATGGACTATGCTACTATTAATTAAGTAAATACTAATTATTAGTCATGGCTTAGATACCAAATCCAACATGGTTTACAGGCACGTCAATTTGAGACTATAAATAGAACGAATGTGCCAAAGCGGTTTTGCATGGTTAATTCACAATCTTGTTTGTGGTCCTCGGTATCCCATCCACAAAGGTAAGATTACGTATCCGAGATTAACATACCATTGATAAAATCAATGAATCTCAAAAGATCTAGAAATTGAATAGTGATTGATATTGGCGAAGTGTATGCCTACCTAAAATAAGTTCATTGATATGATTACGGCATCCCCTTTCATAGAATGAATGTAAAATATGGATCCTAGCCTTAAACAAAAATTGGGTAACTATTTTAAGGAATATATATAAGTCAACTAAAAAAATATCTCTCTCGTGGATGTCTGGAATCAATGGTGATCTCCCTCCCCCTTCTCCTCTTCCTCCAACTCCTCCCGCCATTTCAAATTTAACTCTACTCTCAATTCTCTCTATGAAAAAGTTGATCGGTCCTAAATATCTGGACTGGATGCGGAATCTGAAGATGATGTTGTGTTAAGAGAACAATGAGTATGTTCTCGATAACCAAATTCCTGAGATCGATGAGGAAAACGCTATCCAGGAAGAACTAGTTGTTTACAAAAAACATCTTGATGACGCTAAAAATGTGTTTTCCATCATGATAGCGACCATGTCCCCGGAGTTCCAAAAGACCTTTTGTAGGGATTTCATCATAATAACATAAACATACATGCAGTGAAAGACTTAACAAGATCAAATCATATGTTCAAGAAAATTATCAAAACAAGGATTATCAAGTTCATAATCTAGGATCGGATCATATGTTCACAATAATTGCATCAACAAACAAGATGAATTTCATACCATTGTTTGGATGTAAGGATCCAAAGTAGAATCCCTCTAATGATTCACATCCAAGATCACCAGAAAACCAGACTAGTAGAACTTCTTCTAGGCTTGAAGCAAGATCCAAAAACCCTTGAAAAGGGTTATGGAAAATCGACAAGCAGAATCGAGGAGGGAGAAGTGAAGATTGCGGCACACACGGAGGCCAAGGGATGCCTAGGGTTTGACCCTTAAGCCTTTATTTATACTAGAGGGCTCCTAGGGTTCCAAACTTTAGGAGCCTTCTTACAACCACCCCCTGGATTGTCTTAATTAATTACAATCCAATCCCTGTAATTAATTTATATAAATTAATTCCAAATTAATTTATCAATTAATTACTAACTTAGTTTCTAATTAATTTATTTCTCAATAAATTAATAAACTAGTCAATCATTCTTATTTTCTATCAACGTTTGTTTTCACTGGATCGTGAGGGCAACACAAAAGGACCCTGCTATTAATAGAATTATCACCACAGTTAATGACCTTGGACACTATTTCCAACAGTCTCCCACTTGGACATGTCATCAACTTTATGTGGTCTGATACTTTCAAATAATCAACAGATAGTATGTCATCCAATGCAACTGTCGAACTCTTATCAAAATCATAAGACGACCCTTAGATAAGAGATATCATTATGAACCCGAGACATGGATAAGATCAATCTCGAAGGTTCAAAATTCTGTTTCCTGATAGTGATTTATGATGACCATATCAGACTACTCAATTAAACACGTCAATATAGTTAGATCCCGGCCGAGCATTTTAATGTCAACATCAAATCATCGAGTGGCCCACAGATATTGCTTCTCCTTGTTAGGGCAAAAGGAACAGATAAACTTTGACTACATAGTTTATGTCTACTTTATCATATCATACATGGACATACCCTTTGTAACTGCCAGTTACGGACAACGTTTGAGTAGACCAATGCATAACAGAATCATAAAGCAAATTCTCATGTATCTTGGTTTGAAGAATAAGAGATATTATCATCTTAGAATTACTTGTGACTTAATCCATTAAGTAATTGATGGGAAATAGGCAAACAGATAAACTTATACTCTTAAGTTCACATCCAACCTAAAGTATCTATGTTTTCTCTATTTGAATCTATAACGAGAATCCTATAGGATATTTCGATTTATACTAAAAGATAATTCAATAATAACTTGAACGTTGATACATTCAATGGGATTGAATTTAAAATTGTGTTCCTTATGATTGCTAAAAGTAAATTTTATAAGAATCATTTCAACCAAAGGTCCAGTTGGACAAGACTTTGGAATCGTTTGACTTAGAGTCGCATGATGAATTGAGTTCTTAACAAAATTAATTGTTGCAAGAAATGCATCAACCAAAGATCCAATGGATAGGATTTTGGAATCAACTGACTTAGAGTCATGTGATGAATTCATGTCTTGAACAAATTTAACAAAGTCATAAATTTACATAGAGATGTAAAAGACATTAAAGATCTTGAGCAACATACACATGAGTTACTGTTTATTGCTCGAATCTCTGAACAGAACACAATTAGTTATACTTCACAATGTTTTCCAAATAGTTTGACAAATATGGTTTCGCTTATCAGAATAAGCGGTTGATTGAAATCTTGAACGGTTCAAGGAATTCAAAGGAAGTATAAGATCAACAGAATCTGAGTGACAACATAAACTGAGAAAATAGTTTCACAGTCTGTCCTCTTCCAAGAACATTAACAGTCGATCGTCAAGGTATTAGATACAATTACAATTATTTTTTGAATATTTAACCAATCAGACCGTAGAAACCATATTCCAACCACATCTTAGACTAAGTAGGTTATGCAGACACTGTCTGAAATGTAAAGCTGGGATTGTCCCACTTGTACATAGAAAGTCCAGGGTCATGTGGCATTCGTCCGAACCTCATGACTAGCCTGAAACTGTTCAGCAATGTCATTTCATTGGCCATCCCGGCTGTACCTATGAAAGAAGAGTTCTTTTGGAAAGGACTCAAGTTCTAAGGAAACAGTGGGAGTAAGAGTAATCCTGAATGAGTTCAGGGATTAGCCATGTGAAAGAACCTCTAGTCATCACTGGGCCTTGACCAGGAATCAGATTTCTGTTAAACCTGACATACTCTTCTCTTTGCTTAACCAGTAGTGATGGTCGCCGTCATGAAGTATCATGATCTGGGTGGCATACCAATTAGTGGTAAAACACTAAAGATGGTACACATAAGTAATCCGACTACTTATAAGCATTGGTGAGCTCGGTTGCTGCTAAATAAGAGAATCTTAAAGCGAGACACAGTCTATGTAACAATTTGATTGATTTTACACATGGTCTAAAAACCAGTGGGAGTAGTTGAATCATCAAAAGAAAGAAACATGGATAGAAATGTACTTACAGAACATCTGGTTGAGTGTGACAATACTCAGAGTCAAGCAATTGATTCCGAGAGAAGCACTCTCAATAGAAGATGAAATCCGAAAGGATACTGTTTAGTAAAGTTGCACCTTGTGAATCGTTAGTGGAGCGTGTGTGGTTTACCGCCACACTAATAGGGACTCACAAAGAGCGTGCCGATACAAAGGTACATGGGCCGGGGATTAATACCACAGGCATCTCGCAAGAAAGGATATTCAGATTCTCAAAAGTTTGGATTTTGTGAATAGCCTGAAAGATTTCCATTAATATGTCAGAAAGGTTTGGTTTTCGGATTCTCAAAATGTGCCAAAAGTTCGGAAGTTTGTGAATAGTCCGAAAAAGTCATATAACTGTGTCAAATCCAGTGGGAGTGTCGTTGTTATCTGCTATCAATATATGTGGGTTACATACTGTTTCTAGGAAACGTCTCTTATCATTACAAAGTGTAATGACTTGGTGTTAGGAGACGGTTTACTATGAAAGACTTAAAAGAGATACAACGTACTTAGGTGGTTGCGAACATCTATTAGATAGATCAAAACTCTGCCAATATGATCTTGATAAGATTCAAGATGCATAAACTCAGGAAAGGAGTTTCCTGTCATTGCAAATTGTAATGACTTTGGATGAAAGAAATAAAAGGGTGCAACATACTCATGCAGTTCACAAACATCTATCGGACAGATGAAACTGACAGTATAGATCTAGCCATTGAGAATATGATCTTGATGAGATTCAAGATGCATGACATCGCAGCGGTCGTCATGCGGTCAAAAATCAGAAAATACCTAACACACACACTTAGCACAGTGGAAGTCAGGGTCGATCCACGGGAGTTACGTGGTCGAGGCAGGTGACAGATTACCAACTGCAGTGTCACGCTACAGTCAGAGGATCTAGTTCCTAACTTTTGCCAATAAATCCCAAAAAAATCATAAACACCAATAATTCCAAACAAGCATTCACTAAACTAAACTCCAAACCAAACTAACCTAAGTACCTACTGAAATCAGAAATATATCTCAAAATCAGAAGTAACAAAGGTCACACCAAACATCCACAAAAGCATTCAAGAACAATAAATACCAAAAACTGAGCAATTAACAGAAACCGAATGATTATTATAAATACTCAGATTCCAATCGTTCCCAAAACAGCAACTAACATCCAAAAACCAGAAACAAGGACTAAGTATCAATGGTTGTCACTCCCAAAGACACTAGTCAATTACTACTATGTAACATCCCAAAATTTTAGGGTAAAATTAAAAACAATTTAAACAAACACTTTAATATAAGAAAAGCCACTTAATTAATTTTGACAAAATTCCATAACTTATAAGTTTAATGAAAACATCCCAGGATTAACAAAAGTTAATGAAATCACAACATAACGGAACATCCTTTCAAAAACAGTCCTCCAATGAAGCAGCACAGTGTATACACGTCACGCCTTGCCATCCATGGTACCTGATGTACCTGAAACAGTAGTTTATATACGGAAAGGGTAAGCACGGAGCTTAGTGAGTTCCTCAAAATACCATACGATCCATCACATATAACATACAACGCATCATAACCATTCATATGTCTGTGAGACTCGCGGGCTATCCCTGTTCCGCTGAAGACTCACGGGCAGTTCCCGTTCTGTCTTATCGCTCGCAGGCTTTTCTCGTTCCGTCTAATGACTCGCAGGCTATTCCCGTTCCGCCTATTGGCTCACGGGCTGTTCCCGTTCCGTCCACAAACAATCATTATCATAGAAATAATTCATACAATTATTATAACAGGTAAGACCACCTTAGCCTAACCTATCTTCCTTCCTACGCATGCAATATCACCTATAGTATAGTGAGAAGACTCACCTGATTATAGTTGACTATATCGTTTATCTTTCTCGGCTTTGTATTTCCTTCAACTTTAACTGTTAAAATAATAAGAAATCTATCATTTCTTAATCCTTAACTATATTATAGTCGCATCATTAAATCCTTCAATAATTCCAAGATGATACTCCATTATTTATCAAGTAAAGAACGGCCAGGTAGAAGATTAGATGGGGTGGCAGGATCCTTTCAGTATTTTAGCCTTTCGGAAAATCCAACAACCAGATCCCAAGTAATCGGCCTAGTCACCGTCCTCGTAAGTAAATCAATCGGTATTATTTTCGGAAATTACGAATTGTTATAATAACGACATTTTAAGGTTTTTGTTTACTATTGTTAGAAATGAGTATAATATAACATATTTTATACTTATTAAATATTCTACTTCTTAACAAAAACTATTTAGAATACCTAATTAAGCTATAGAAAAGTTTGTAGTTACCTTATGACCAGTCGTCGAGATCTATAACTCCTTCGTTAGGCTTTTGAGCTTCCTTCCGCTCACTTGCTTACACTCTAGTGCTTAGAAACCTCTATATATTGGATTGAGATTTAGTTGTGTGGTTTATGAGATGTTTTGAGGGGTATTTATACTTGAATTCTTGAATAAAAAATGGCATGACACTTTTGACAAAAGATTTTAATAATATAACTTTGTTGAAATTAATACCTTCTAGAATCAGTCTGTTCAAGACTGGTTTAGCCGACTTTAAACCCATGAAATTCACGTTTTTATTTGATATTCCAGATATTTGTCTCAATACCTTTCCAGGGATGTATTTTACATATTTATATGATTTTTCTATGATTTATTATAAATTTTTGAAAACAGACTATCTAATCTGTCAATTCCGAACTAATCAGTAAAGATTGCATTTTTTTTTACCATAGATAATGTCATTTTCAAGCTTACTATTATTTTTGGTAATTATACTAGACTCAATTTCTAAACTTTGTGCATTGGTTTGAGTTCCAAATTAGTTTCCTAGAATTAATTATGATTTTTCTAAAAACGACACAAAATGCTGATTTTCATATGAAATTGTAACTAAAGTTTTTCTTAGCTTTATATCTACCAACATCATATAATTCCTAACACTGTTATTTTAAGTATATGTTATAATCGGGATACGGGTCTTACAAGTCTCCCCCACTTATTTGGATTTCGTCCCGAAATCCGCATTCTCGAACTCCTCTATGTATTTCCCATCGAGTCCTTATGTCCTTCAAAAATCCTCCTCGTCTTATTGCCGAACCTTTACAAGATTTAATTATCTTTCCCTTTCAACATTCACATACATCTGTAATAATGCTTAAGGTCTTATTATTCTCATTCACTCCATACTTCTTTTCTTCTAATTACTCTAGATGTACAAAAAAAACTCTAACTGTTTCTCACAGTCCCACACATCGACTTGACCGGCTACTATCTACAGTACATATTTAGTACTTTCTACTCTACCTAAATACATAGTTAACCTAGTTAACTTGCAACACCTAATTTTTAACATTGTTTCGTATTTATATGAATTCGTCATATTTCAACACACATTTGCCTCTATTCAACATTTCTTTTAAATACTTTTTGGCTAAATAAGTCTATTTTTGTAGAATCTCCAAATTTTTGTGTTCCACCGAAATATAAAATTTACATCATATTTTGTAAGTTTTTTTTTTTGAAGTACTGAACACTCTTTAAACTATTTCCATTATATGGAGACATAAAATTTTGTTTTATTTCAAAAGTCTCTTTATTATCTCGTTCTCACCAGAGTCAAGCAGAGAATTTTGAAAAAATGTCACTTGGGGTAGTGGAAAGTCGCATCTACTGTAGTTAGTTTGAATTTCGGTAATTAAAACGTGAGGTGTCCTTTTCCGTGTGTCCTTTCGGTTCCAGCTGCAAGATTCTATATATACAGGTATGTAGTATCATTCATTTTCAGTCTCATCCTCTTTTATCACTAGTTTGTTCGTAAATAAACTCATATTTAAAGTCGAGTCATGGAAAACATATCTTCAATGGGCAATCTGTCGAACCCTGGACCTGGTTTTCCGCAAGGAGAGGGTACTTCAAACCAAGAATTCTTAATAGAGTTTGGTGACTCTAACATTCTAGACATCTATCATCCATACTTCGATCACCTTTCTAATGTTTTGTTTGATTTTGAATTATGGTACAGTCTTCCAGATATGCTACCAATAGAGCATCTCCACGATGAGCCGGAAATTTTTCCCGAGTTGAACATTAACTCAGATGATCCGGTGCATGCATCTGACTTTGCACTTGATCAGACTCCATGCCTTCTACCAGGTTAAATTCTTTTGAATGATCCATTTATAAGTATTCTATTTTGTTTTATCATTTGACATGTGTTATTTGTAGACCCATTTGTGGATGGTCTAACTGAGTACAATCCATTCATGGACGTGCACCGAACAAGCAGTGAGTTTGTCCCCATGAATCAAGAATTCATGGCTGGTATTCAGGATGAGAATCAATTACAGAGGACTCATAACATAAATATTGAATTGAATCCCGAGTTTGGGGTTGCTTTTCAATATCAAGATCATCTTCGGTGGATTCAAATGAATCTAGAAGGATTTTAGAATCCTGAGATTTTAGTTGAAAACCAACAATTATTATCGATAGAGGCCACTAATTTTGATGAATCAATGTCCATCTTTGGGTCAAAAAATCAGGATCATGTTCAAATGATCCAGAATGATAACAATACAATTGGATTTGAACCTTCTAGTTCAGAAAACATAGCAGGTGGTAGTGGAAGAGGTTTCAGACATTTATTAAGTAGGGAAATAATAGCTAAACACTTTAACGAACCAATTGAGAAAGCTGCGAAGGAACTCAACATTGGAACGACACAATTAAAAAAACGCTGTAGAGAATTAGGTATCAATCATTGGCCCCAACGACAACTTACGAGTTTGCAAACCCTTATTGATCATGCTAAGGTAAAGAACTACATTTTTTTAATTCCTTTATATCATAAGGTTGAAATTACTAAAGTTATTTGTGCCACAGGAATTTGGTAATGAATTTATTGAGGCAACAGAATTATCGGGAGATTTAATACCCAACCTAAAAAAAGAAAAAGAAGCGATAATTGAAGGGTCACAATCGGGTCTAACAGACGGCACAAAGAAGCTAATACAAGCTGCTCATAAGGTTGTATTTAGGAAAAGAAAAAGTCAGGAAAAGGGGGAAACTTCATCAAGAACTCATACACAACAGCAATCTCTGCCATCTAATTCTGGTATGAGTAGTATTAACCCTGGTTTACTCGAGTCTTCGAGTGAGGAGAATTTTTGAGGCTTTGTAGGTGACCTAGCCTGGTTTCCTCCTTCTTATAGCTACCCCCAACTGGTTCCGAATTAGAGCCCTTCCTCATCACTGCCCTACTTACACACGCCCCAAATGAGTCAATATTTAGCCCCTAATCATGGGGTTACATGTTCTAACCCTATCGAGACCCCATACCTTGGAGCTCCTCCTCCAATAACTGAAAGAATACCACTTCCAAATCCTCGGGAAGGTACAAGTCAACCTAATGATGACAAAGATTGGAGTGTAGAAGATTTTTTCTCGCTTCTTTCTGATTCTCTGGTTTAGGTTAGTAGTTTTGTAAACTTTTCTTAATGTATTAATATAAAGTTGTAGTAATGAATTAAATATATTGACGTGTTACTATAATTTTAATAATTTCATCGATTCAATATAATATTCATGTTGTTCCCTTAATTTTGTATTCCTCTCCCACTTGGACTAAAGTCCAAGTCTGTTTATTCGATTTATAAATATTTTTTTACGAGCCCTTACTCTCGAACGAAAAACAAGCCCACTCTGCTCAGCCAACAACTTGCATCGGGGGCAAACACTATCTCAATAAACATGTTTCGATAATGTAAAGATGTTTACATCAACCACCATATGTTACTCATCCGCTTGCGACCCTAGTCAACACCTCTATCGTCAGTTACCTCAATCATGAGTGAGTGATCCAAACTCTCAACCCACACGACCTGATTAATCACTCAAGCAAGATCAATACAAGGGTAGGTAGCCCCACTATTACACAGCACTAGGCATGTACAGAGTTGACTCAAAAATACCCGCCATCATCTCAGGCGCCGCTTGCACCTCTTTGACCGTGAGTTGGAAAACTCACCCTTGCATCCTCTAGTCCCTGTCTAACTTGTGCGCCCATTAGTTGCATGAAAAATAGCTACCACAATAGCATTTTGGCATTCTCCCTTTCAACAGTCTTTAAGCTCAGTAATCAACTTAAGCATGATCGGTCCAACCAAACTGGTATGATCGCATCTTAATTGTTCCTACTGAACCTCACAATCAACATTCAAAAATTGAATGGATAAAAGTTTACCACATTACACTAGCATTTAAGTTAATTATGCTAGACACTCACATACTCAGCTCCTTGGATCCTTCGTGACGAACTCCCGACTCGAACGTGGATCCTATGCTTTCGATAGTAGGAGCTCTACTACTACCTTCCACACCTATCCATGTTCGTTCCAAGACCCGTCTCGAAATATCCAATTCGCTTCTCACCGATAATTTTAACACATATGCCCTTACAAGGCATATGTTAACCCTTCTAGGAATACTTGGAATCCCACCCCCACCGTGCTATTCTAACTAAGACGGAACTTCCTCCAGTGATGACAAGTTGTTTCGCGAACGTAGTTGTATACAATATCGAACTAAACAGTCTTTCAAATAAGAGAATCTTCCCTAAGGCAACAACCAAACAAGGAACAGGCAATAAGGTCAACTCACACATTCTATGACTATTCAGTCCATATTGTATACAACTTAGTGGAAATCTCTAAGCAACCTATCGGCACTAGCATACAGTTCTATTAGCAAATAGCAGATAATAATACAACAATGTGTGATCTCTACCAGGCATTTCAGCAAACATATACCATATGTTTTTTTAACATCCACAATATTAAATACTTAACCCTTTTCTCATACTGGCGTCGGCTGGCGGTACACACTGTGTCTTCAGTTCACCCTTCATAAAACATCCTTCTTTCGTAAAAATGTTTTAAGAAAACTCTTAAGCCTCAACTTGAGTCCAGAATTCACTAAGTGAGCCTGATTCTCTCAAGCTGTGCTCTGATACCAACATGTAACATCCCAAAATTTTAGGGTAAAATTAAAAAAAAATTAAACGAACACTTTAATATAAGAAAAGCCACTTAATTAATTTTGACAAAATTCCATAACTTATAAGTTTAATGAAAACATCCCAGGATTAACAAAAGTTAATGAAATCACAACATAACGGAACATCCTTTCAAAAACAGTCCTCCAATGAAGCAGCACAGTGTATACACGTCACGCCTTGCCATCCATGGTACCTGATGTACCTGAAACAGTAGTTTATATAGGGACAGGGTAAGCACGGAGCTTAGTGAGTTCCTCAAAATACCATACAATCCATCACATATAACATACAACACATCATAACCATTCATATGTCTGTGAGACTCGCGGGCTATCCTTGTTCCGCTGAAGACTCAAGGGCAGTTCCCGTTCTGTCTTATGGCTCGCAGGCTTTTCCCGTTCCGTCTAGTGACTCGCAGGCTATTCCTGTTCCGCCTATTGGCTCACGGACTGTTCCCGTTCCGTCCACAAACAATAATTTTCATACAAATAATTCATACAATTATTATAACAGGTAATACCACCTTAGCCTAACCTATCTTCCTTCCTACGCATGCAATATCACCTATAGTATAGTGAGAAGACTCACCTGATTATAGTTGACTATATCGTTTATCTTTCTCGGCTTTTTATTTCCTTCAACTTTAACTGTTAAAATAATAAGAAATCTATCATTTCATAATCCTTAACTATATTATAGTCGCATCATTAAACCCTTCAATAATTCCAATATGATACTCCATGATTTATCAAGTAAAGAATGGCCAGGTAGAAGATTAGATGGGGTGGCAGGATCCTTTCAGCATTTTAGCCTTTCGGAAAATCCAACAACCAGATCCCAAGTAATCGGCCTAGTCACCGTCCTCGTAAGTTAATCAATCGGTATTATTTTCGGAAATTACGAATTGTTATAATAACGACATTTTAAGGTTTTTGTTTACTATTGTTAGAAATGAGTATAATATAACATATGTCATACTTATTAAATATTCTACTTCTTAACAAAAACTATTTTACAATACCTAATTAAGCTATAGAAAGGTTTGTAGTTACCTTATGACCAGTCGTCGAGATCTATAACTCCTTCGTTAGGCTTTTGAGCTTACTTCCGCTCACTTGCTTACACTCTAGTGCTTAGAAACATCTATATATTGGATTGAGATTTAGTTGTGTGGTTTATGAGATGTTTTGAGGGGTATTTATACTTGAATTCTTGAATAAAAAATGGCATGACACTTTTGACAAAAGATTTTAATAATATAACTTTGTTGAAATTAATACCTTCTAGAATCAGTCTGTTCAAGACTGGTTTAGCCGACTTTAAACCCATGAAATTCACGTTTTTATTTGATATTCCAGAAATTTATCTCAATACCTTTCCAGGGATGTATTTTACGTATTTATATGATTTTTCTATGATTTATTATGAATTTTTGAAAACGGACTATCTAGTCTGTCAATTCCGAACTAATCAGTAAAGATTGCATTTTTTTTACCATAGATAATGTCATTTTCAAGCTTACTATTATTTTTGGTAATTATACCAGACTCAATTTGTAAACTTTGTGCATTGGTTTGAGGTCCAAACGAGTTTCCTAGAATTAATTATGATTTTTCTAAAAACGACACAAAATGCTGATTTTCATATGAAATTGTAACTAAAGTTTTTCTTAGCTTTATAACTACCAACATCATATAATTCCTAACACTGTTATTTTAAGTATATGTTATAATCAGGATACGGGTCTTACATACAAACTATGAACTTAATTGAAAATTAAAGAGAAAAACATAAAAAATACCAAATAACGGTTGCTGAAGCTAAAACTCGGAGTCAAAGAGTCTTGGGAGTCGATTTTATGCCAAGCCTTTGCTGATTTTTTCAACCTAAAACCCTCTATTTATAGTTGCAAAAATCACGAGGCCACGCCGCACAAAAGTAGATCCCGCGGCGCGCGTAGAGGTTTATCCCCGTTTTATCGGCATTTGAATTTTCTCCACCGCCTCAACACCGCGTCGCGCTTTTGTGAATCCCGCGGCGCGCGTATGAATTCGCCTGATATTGCCTTGATCTTCAAACTTCTTCCAAATTGTACGCTTTTGGTCCCTGTTTTCATCTTTTTCTTGCACAATTGCACTAGCACAAAAGTGAGTAATACCAGTAGATATATGATATAAATTCATTAAGAATAGGGCTCAACAACGACTAAAATATTTGATATTACTAGGCGTTGTCAAACACCCCATACTTGTGCCTTGCTTGTCCCCAAGAAAGAGCGTTTTTAATAGATTTTAACTAAAACTCAAACGATTTTTGGATGTGTTCAGTTTCAAAGCTTATTGTCCCCAGAGTTAGATTGAAATAGTTCATGAAAACATAATCGGAATGTTCTTTGGAATTCATGGCTTTCTAAAGAACCCTTGATTACAAATTTTCTGTCCACATTGAAGTGTACGTACTCATTCAGATTCTAAATGTCGTTAAAGAATTGTCCGTGACTTTCGATGTTGTCCGTGTAACGAGCTTTCAGAAATACCATCCCAGACCAGACGAACTTAGGTGTTAAGGTACGTAAGGTCCACCCATTTTAGACCTACCGGCTCGAACAACAAAGGCCACAGATTGACAATTCCTTCCTAAATTCCAATCTTAAAATATCCCAATCGTCTAACACCTAAAACTCAACTTATTTTACTAAATTAATAGCATGATAACAACTAAATAGTATTTCTCGAAAAATACCAATGCTATAACATTCACAAACCATTCGTTTCAAAATTACAACCTATTAAATTTTTTTGAAAAAGTTGCTAAAAATTTTGAAAATCGGTTATCTTCCGCAAAATTTTCAAAAATACTCTTTCGACCGTCCACACCCCATACTTAAAACCATACAACGTCCCCGTTGTACAAAAATTATTCAAAACAAGGGAGAAAGAGTTACCTCTTCGGACGGTGGAACTGCTTGATTGGTACTCGGTGTCACAGATACAAATACATACAAAAAGGTCCTTGATTTAGCTTTCTGGAGTTGTAGCGCAACAGTGAACACGCCAATGGTCAAAGCAAGTGGAGGGGGCACGGTGACCCCACACTTGCTTGAAACAACTCCCCTATTTTTTGGTATCATATGCATAACTCACAAAAAGATTAAATGCAAACAAACAAACAAATAAAATATAAATAGACAAAAAGATAGTAGTATCATAGGTACAATACATATATCCCAAAAGTGAAAAGAAAAAAAATACATCAATCGTCGTCATGGCGGGTCTTGGATAGACCTGCCCCATCATCTCCTCCGGAAGGATGAGGTGGAATATCGTCAATCTACATCCAGAGCATGATCATCCTCTGAGTCTTCGCCATCCACTGGTCATGCGCCTCCCTAGCAGACATCCTCTGTCTCAGGTCCTGGATGACCGCCAGCACATCGGATAACTGTGGCTGGGGCTCTGGTGCTAGTAGGTCGGGTCTCCGGCGTCTCCTGCCTAGCTGGGCGTATGCTGGCTGGGGAGCCTGGGGTGCCTCGGTCGCGGCCCTCACGTACTGGCCTTGCTGCTCCATCAGCCCCATGTTCTCCAGAGCTCGCGCGGTGGTGCGAACTGGAGGTAAAGCAGTCAAGGTGGCCACAGTCGCGGTTGTGAGGATCCGGTATGAACGGGCCAGGCGAGTGATGAAATACCCACGGGCCAGAGGACTGCTGGCCGATGCACCCGTCGCTCGGGTGGAAAAAGAGACGGCTAGAGCAAACGGGAGGTGCAGGAACCTGGTGGGGTCAAGGAGCACCCAGAGATACGTCATGTCATCCCCTGACACCTTCTCGCCCCCCTCCCTGTGCATGATGGAGGTGGAGACGATGCGGTGCATAAGCCGGTGAAGCAGATTGCAGAGCTGGCTCTCCCTGGCCGACCCCGCCTCATAGAATACGTTGGACAAGGTTGCCCAAACATCTGCATTGGCATCCCCGGTGGGCTGCCCCTGAACACACGCCCGAAGAAAAGGTGCAAAATGCTGGTGCTGGAGGTCCGCCTCCGTGTAGATACCCGTGGGTCTCCCAAAATCCCGGAGACTGCACTCCCTGGGGACTCCCCCCAATCGAAATCAGAAAAGTCTAGACCTGGCCTCTGTCGACCCTAGTGCAAAACGGACAGTAGATAGGAACTCCAAAAGAAGCTCGGTGTACACGGTGTCGTCCTGGTTGGCCATAAGCCTATCCCAACCACGACAAGTGAATGAAGCATCCCCGTGGGTCCATGTGCGGTGGAGGAACGGCTCGATCTCACCCCAAAGCCCTGCCTCTCTGAGGATATCCCGGTCAATGATCGTCGCCTCGAGAACCCGGTGACCAATAAGCGCATCCCTCCTGGAACTATACTCCACAGAGCTATCCAATTCCTCAGGGAACTGGAGGAACTGGTGGTCAAGTCTGAAAGACATCTGCACAGAAACAGCCACAAAAAATTTTCTTTGCAAATTTAGTCCTTTTCTTCCACCCCCCCCCCCCCCCGAGCCGCGGCGCGACCCAAGAAGCAGGGCGCGGCACGGCGAGCGACTGTTCCAAAATCCAAAGCCCAACTCGTTGATTTTCGCCTAATAACTCGATCCAAACACACAAAAAGGTAGCCTAGACGCCGACTAGCCCTTCTAGGTGATTATTTGGCAAACAAAACACCCTACGGGCCAGCATTGCCGATTTCTAAGTTTTTGAGTTTTTGGAGAAATCACCCAAATCAGCTGCTTAATCGCTAGTTTTAACAAGTAGAAACTAGTTAGAATGACGTACCTCGATCGTGGGAATGAAATGAGCAAGAAAAATGCGAGAATATTTCTGATGATCAGAGCTCCGCGGCGTGTGTGTGTGTGTGTGTGAATATTTGACATCGCAGCGGTCAAATATTCACACTATTTGGAGAAATCACCCAAATTAGCTGTTTAGTGTCGCGACTTACCTTTTTATCGAAGAAAACTGACTGGTCATTTCCCGCGGCGCGGATATGAGCAAACCGCGACGCACGTGTTCCCAAATCAACCCCTGCGCATCGGGTTGGTTTTCGAACCCGCGGCGCGCAAATCGCCTGACCGCGACGCGGTCATTGAAAATTCAATTTCTCTCCAAATCAACCCCATACTTGACTTGGATTAATAATACCTGCAATGACGATGATATAATGTTCCTAATTACTCCTAAAAAAGACAGTATCTAACCTATGAAAGATGGGTTGCCTCCCAACAAGCGCTAAGTTTAACGTCTTCAGCCAGACGTACTGTTCCTATTATTCTTCTTGAATTTCTGGTTCCTTCATCTTGTGATTGGGTGCGAAATTGTGAGCCATCATTGACAGTAATGAAGTGAGTTGAGTCATTCTGTCACTAACTCCGCTAATCCATTGTTGTTGGGCTTCCAGAAGTTGAAAGACTTTTGCTTCTCTTTCCCTTGCATCTTTCTCATATTGCTGGTGTCTTGCCTCCAACATTTCCATCATGTCCAACAGCTGCTCCTTGTCAATGGTGGACAAGGGATGCTCCTTTGTTTCCTTTAAAACTTCCTCTTTTCCTCCTTCTCCTGTTCGCGTCCATATTTTTCTTTTGTCCCTAATCCCAGGTTCCATCAGCAAGTTGTTGTCCAAATTCTTGTCATCATACCCTTGAGTTAGAGATATGGGACTTCCGAACATATTTAACCTTCTTTTCCTCGACCCAAAGAAGATATCCAAATCTCCTGTTTTGCAATCAATAATAGCGCCGGCTGTAGCAAAAAACGGACGTCCTAATATTAACGCGGGCGCATCTTCCTGACTCTCGTATTCCATAACTAAAAAGTCCACTGGGTAAAAGAAATCCCCAACTTTCACTATGACATTGGTCAGCTTACCTCGGGATACTTTGGTTGACTGGTCAGCCAGCTGTAACACGGTCATTGCCGGCTCTAATTCCTCATTGTTGTATTTATCATACAAATATCCCGGTAGCACATTCACGCTTGCCCCCAAATCCAGTAAGGTGTTCCTAATGACCACATCTCCTACGGTAGCAGTAATCAGTGGTGATCCATGATCCTTCTCCTTTTTAGGCAATGTCCCCAATAGTGCCTCACTCGCCTTGATGGTCAACCTCACAGTGTCAGGTGTGGGAACCTTGCTTTTTTCGTTTTTCTCACACATCTCCTGAAGAATTCATGTATCCCCCGGAGTGTTCCTAAGCTCATCCCACAATGGTTGGTTAATTGATGGCCCGGTCACTTTGTTGGGCACTTCTTGTTTTTTCTTCTCTTTCTTACCCTTCTTCTTCTATTTAATTCCAGCTATTATTGGTTGCTTTTCCTCTTGGACATCCTTGTCCTCCTTTGGTTGAGGCTCCTTCTCAACTGGAATTTCCTTTACCTCCTTTTCAACTTCAACTTTTTCGACCTCAATATTAACATTTTCCTTGCTTTCATTTTCATTCTCAACTTCCTCTTCTCTGCCTGGTCTCTCAATTCCACTTTCGTGACCTAGCAGATCTTCCATGGTCACCTTTCTCCATTCTGCATCGACAGCATTGACCTACTCCTTCCCCGCTCACTGAGTATGGTTCGGATTGACTTCTGTGGTACTATGCAGCTTCCCATTATCTCTTTTTCGTTGGTCTTCAGCCATTTGGGCGATTTGCCTCTCCATATTGACGATGGCTTTCGCATTGGCCTACGATTGCTGCTGCGTTGTGTTGAACATCTCATACATTTTCACGACTAGATCCTCCTGAGTTCCTGGGGCATTGTTGATAGAGTTGTTGGGCCCCTATTGTTGCTGCTACCATTTCCATTGGCATTACTATTATTGTTTGCTGGTTGATACTGCCTGGGCGGGTTGGATGATTGCCCTTGGTAGTTGTTCTGCCTCTGGTTATTGAAATTCTGTTGACCTTGGTTATATGGTCTATAGGGTCGTCCATTGTTATATTGACCTTGACCCTGACCATAGACTTGATTTGCTTCTTGAGTCTTTGGTCCTCCTTGACCTCCTTATGGCTGACTCTGAGGTCCATTCTGCAAAGTAGACATGAGTCTATCGAATTTCTTATTAAGCTCGCTTATCTCCTCCTTTACATCCTTTTTCCAGTCGGCATCGACTCCCACTGCTGCAACTGTGCCTACCGTCTTTCTTGTGGAGAAATTTTCCTTAGAGCCATTACTTAACTGTTCCAAAAAACTGCCAGGCCTCCTCCGGGTCCTGCATCATAATAGTGCCTCTAGATGATGCGTTAATCATGGCTTGATTTGTCTCACTTGATCCTTCAAAGAATACCTTGACCAGTTGCCACTTTGGAATATCGTGATGAGGGCACGACCTCATCAACTCCTTTAGACGATCCCATGCTTCATGAAAAGCTTCTCCAGGCTTCTGCTGGAAATCCTGAATAGCCCTCCTGATTTCTGTCGTCTTGCTTTCCGGATAAAACCCTTCTAAGAACTTAGCTTTGAGTTGGTCCCATGTAGTGATGCTATTCGATGGCAAAGACGTGAACCAATATTTGGCTTTGTCTTTCAGAGTGAATGGGAACAATCTTAATCTAAAAATGTTCTTATTGGTGTTCCTAGGCGTGTTAGCATTGGCTATTGCTATAAACGCATACAAGTGATTGTATGGGTCATCCTGTTTGTACCCCCTAAATTCCGGCAATATCCCTAACAACTGAGGCCTAATTTCTACTTGAGATTCTATATCATCAGGAATGTAAATGGGCGACGAGTCATCGTACTCCCATGGCTGGAAGTGCGATGAAACCGATTGCCCCCTCGGTTGTGAAAAATACAAGGGTTGAGCAGGATTACCGTAAAAGTGATGATCATTATATCTCTGCTGACCTTGTAGTGGTTGATGCTGCTGTGCTCTTCTTGGAGGTCCCCGACCTCGGTTCCATGGTTGCTGTGGTGCTGGTGGAACCCATCCTTCGTCTTCATCCTCATACCACTCCTCAGTCTCTTGATACTGGTACTGCTGCTGAGGTGGTTGTTGGTATTGTTGCTGCAGTGGTATAGGTTGGAATGTGGGTTGTGGTTTAAAAAATACTGGTGGTGGGTTGTGAAATGGGTGTCTGCTGTCGAGATACTGGGGTGCCATCAAGGGTCAGCGCTCCCCAAGACATGGCAGATGTAAATGGGTTTGTGGATTGTGGTTGGGATAAAGGTTGAAATGGCGGAATCGACGGCGAAGTGCATGATGGTATAGGTGCAGCGGCAGAAGCCGCACCACCAGTAGCACTCGTGCTTCCAATGTGAAATTCTGAAATTGGGGAAATAAATGACATCCCTGTTGCCTCACCCGAGGGTTCCTGGGCAACACTCACTATACTACTATTAACATTACTAAAACTCATTGTATTTAAACGCCTACGTGCACGGATCTTGTGCGCAGTTCGCTCAATCTCTGAGTCAAAACCCAAAGGGGATAATTGCTCACCCCTATGGATATGCATGCACTAATGCAACACGCCCGAGAAACCAAAATCAAAATTACTAACTAACTGAAATCTCAATACTAAAACACAAAGTCATAACTACAAAGCCTATAGATCACCTATTCTCAAGCTCACAACTCCCCGGCAACGGCGCCAAAATTTGACATCGCAGCGGTCGTCATACGGTCAAAAATAAGAAAATACCTAACACACACACTTAGCACAGTGGAAGTCAGGGTCGATCCACAGGAGTTACGTGGTCGAGACAGGTGACAGATTACCAACTGCAGTGTCACGCTATAGTCAGAGGATCTAGTTCCTAACTTTTGCCAATAAATCCCAAAAAAATCATAAACTCCAATAATTCCAAACAAGCATTCACTAAACTAAACACCAAACCAAACTAACCTAAGTACCTACTGAAATCAGAAATATATCTCAAAATCAGACGTAACAAAGGTCACACCAAACATCCACAAAAGCATTCAAGAACAATAAATACCGAAAACTGAGCAATTAACAGAAACCGAATGATTATTATAAAAACTCAGATTCCAATTGTTCCCAAAACAGTAACTAACATCCAAAAACCAGAAACAAGGACTAAGTATCAATGGTTGTCACTCCCAAAGACACTAGCCAATTACTACTAACTATGAACTTAATTGAAAATTAAAGAGAAAAACATAAAAATACCAAATAACGGTTGCTGAAGCTAAAACTCAGAGTCAAAGAGTCTTGGGAGTCGATTTTATGCCAAGCCTTTGCTGATTTTTTCGAACTAAAACCCTCTATTTATAGTTTCAAAAATCACGAGGCCGCGCCGCGCAAAAGTAGATCCCGCGGCGCGTGTAGAGGTTTATCCCCGTTTTATCGGTATTTTCTCCACCGCCTCAACACCGCGTTGCGCTTTTGTGAATCCCGCGGCGCGCGTATGAATTCGCCTGATATTGCCTTGATCTTCAAACTTCTTCCAAATTGTACGCTTTTGGTCCCTGTTTTCATCTTTTTCTTGCACAATAGCACTAGCACAAAAGTGAGTAATACCAGTAGATATATGATATAAATTCACTAAGAATAGGGCTCAACAACGACTAAAATATTTGATATTACTAGGAGTTGTCAATGCACATGAAAAAGAGTCTCCGAAAGGAAATTGTTTTCGAAAGTCATGACACAGGGATTATAAATAATCTTTAGATTCCGAAAGGATTCGGAGTCAGATTAAATCGGATACCATGAGCTTATTGGATCGATTAGAAGTGTCATGAACATGTTCTGATGACTTGATGCTTAGAGCATAGTAAGTTGGATTCATGATATGACCTGGCTGAGAATATTGAATGGATTTTGAACGTACGTGAGAAATCATTGGGAAATGATTAGGGTGAATGTTAGTAACAAGGTGAAAGGAGTTTCAAATCTGTAGTTATTCACAACAGGACGTGGTAGGACTTCATGGTTAAAGAGTTTCGTTGGATTCTGATGGAGCGCGTGTGGTTCACCGGCACATCATAACACCACGAAATAGTCTTAGGGTGCAGTCATGTTGACTTAAAGACCCCGAGAGCCATGGGTAGTCACAGTATACATCACCGGAATGGAGTTGTGAGTGAGAAAGACAGAATGACATATTGAGATATCATTTAGTTAAAATAGACATAGATATAAAAGGCTTGAATTGAAAGTTTAAAAGAAAATAAGAAACCGATAATAGTTTTAGGACAAATCCGACTTGGTGATTACCTCGTGGAGACTTGGTAATAAGCAGAAGTAGCTGCCAGTCAGATTTGATGTTTCGCTTTTGCATGTTTTACTTCCCGAATAATTTAATTATTCGAAAGGTCCACAGTCGCTCATACTTTGGGAAGTAAGTATTGAATAAAGACTGTCATGAATTGGCTTGTAGATTGCTTGTAGATTGTCTAAGGAGTTAGACATAGCAATAAGATTGCTACAACGTTCATGAGTACTTAGAAATGGAGATTTGAGTATTGGATAAACCCACGCTCAATAGATTGCTTCATGGATTACATCACGAGAAATGTTGAGATGATAATATCTTATGATCTTGAAGTGGAGAGATATGAGTTATAATTTGCAAGACGGTTGTTCATTGATAGTACGAAAACGCATCGGTAACTCGATGTTATAAAACGTACTGTTGTGAGTGATTTGACTGGTAAAATATATAAGCATATGAGTCAAAGCTTATTCGTCCCTTGACCTTGACAGGAAACAGATATCTGTAGGCCTCTCGATGATCTTGAAGTTGACTAAAGTGCTGGCCAGCAAGGACTGAATTGATGTATTCAATTAGAAGTCTTAAAGTCATAAGCAGAATCAGAAATCGGGAAACAGAGTATCGGACAGAGATTGATCTCAATCCATGTCTCATGTTCGGAAATATCTTGTTGGACGAAGGATCATATGATCACTTATCTATGGACAGAATTGATTGGGTCAGAGTTCGGCAGCAGTTTCAATGAAGCTACAGTTTGCTGATTAATTAGATGTTAAATTAGTAATTATAGTCATAGACTTATCCAAGTGGGATATTGTTGGATAAGGTGTCTAAGCAATGACTTATAATTTGTATTTACCTAATTAATAGTAGCAAAGTCCATTTGGGTTGCCCTCACAGCTAGAGGTTTCGTAGAAAGTTCAGTAGAGAGAAAGATTGATTTATTATATGATTAATAAATCAATAGAAATTAAATAAATAGTTTATTAATATATTAAAGTGATAATATATTAATTATAAACTATATTAATTAATTAAAAATTAATCTGGAATTAATTTGGTGATTAATTTAATTAATTAAATGTGCAGGGACTAAAATTGCAATTATTCAATAGTTGAGTAAGTGACATTGTTAGCAGCATTATAACCAGTCGAAATCTTATATTAGATATATAGATTTTGAAATTAATAAGAGATAAACAAGGTTGAATTAATTAGATAAAGGTTTATCTTATTTGAATTCAAAAAAGGCTTATCTCTAAAGGTTTATCTGGTTATCTGCTGGAGGCTATAAATAAGGAGCCTCAGAACCCCAAAAACTAGCGCCATTTTTACCCTCTTCTCTCTGGAAATTTCGTGACCTTCCTTTGGCTCCCTGGGTGTGATCTCATTTGACACAGGACAGTTGTGCTGCTTGGCTTCCAAGAAAACCTAAATGTTAGTTTTTCTGGTTTTATTTTTTAGTTAATTTCTTGTGGCCTTTAGGAATTTATTATATGTTCAATTAGAAGAAAACATAGATCCTTATAGGTTGCATGTGAACTTAGGGTTTTAGTTCATAGATTTGTATAAAACCTTTCAGAAATATGGGTGTCAGGCACCCCTATTTATAGTTTCCAAGGGTTAGCAGATAAACCTTATAGATAAACCGTATTTGAATTCAAATGAGATAAACCTTTTATCTTTAATTCAAATCCCTGTTTATCTATTTATATATTTTTCAAAAATCAAGGATATATGTATCCTTATTTTTGCCAACATATATCCTGCTAAAATTGTTCACTACTCAACTATTAAATAATTACAATTCAGCCCCTACACTTTTAATTAATCAAATTAATCTAGAAATTAATTCCAATTAATTTCTAATTAATTATTAATTAAATAATACTATTTCTAATTAATATATTATCCTCATAATATATTAACAAATTATTTATATTGATTTATTAATCACATAATAAATCAATCTCTCTCTCTAAAAGTTATTCTGTCAAATTGCCAGCGTTGAGGGCAACCCAAAAGGACTGTGCTACTATCAATCAAGTATATACTAATTATAGTCATGGCTTACACACCTAATCCAACAGTAATATCGAAGTACGGGTTGTTCCAATACTTGAATCTCTATCACGTACTCATGAGTGTTAGTCGCAATCTCTATGATATGTCTAATGACTATAATGTAACTCCCAAAATCCAGAGTAAAAGTTTTTGTTTTAAAGACGGAACAACTACGTAAAACGGGTTGGAAAATAGAAACCATCCAATTAAAACTTAATATTAAAGCATATAAAATCGTGTTTATCAAAAACATTTGCTAACATTATCCAGCAGAAGACTTGATTACCAAAACCTCGGATGCGCTATAGTCGTGTCGTGCTCAAAGCTCAAGCCTGCAAATACTTGAAAAACAATTAGGGTGAAAGAGTAGGCACAAAGTTTAGTGAGTTTCGCAAAATACCACACAATTCATCACATAAAGCACAATCACAAAAGGTCTCTGGGCTTTCCACAAACAACCTGGCTCTCGGTCATATTGTCATACTTTTTGGCAAATATTATGAAGCATAATTAATTGTGGTTTTATTTGTAGATTCGAGCAATTCACTAAAGTGACCGTTGCTCATATCCTTAATGTCTTTTACATCTTCATGTAAATTGATGACTTTGTTAATTTGTTCCAGATATGTTCTCATCATTTGAATCTAAGTCAATTGATCCCAAAGTCCTATCTATTGGATCTTTGGGTGATACATTTCTTGCAACAATCAATTTTATCAAGAACTCACTTCATCATGTGACTCCAAGTCAAATGATTCCAAAGTCCTGTCCACCTGGACCTTCGGTTGAAGCAATTCTTACAAAATTTAATATTAACAATCATACAACACAATTTATTAATCCAACACACTTTAGATGCATCAACATTCAAGTTATTACTATTCATACAATCAACACACTCATACAACATTTCAAGGATAATTTAAACAACCATGTTTTAGAAGAAAAAATAACATTTTATGAAATCAAAATATCCTCGAACAATGTACCATATCATAACAATGTCATACGCATCTAATAACAAAACGAATATCTAACTAAACTTCAAAACTGCACGAGCTCGAGATCCAATCTGAATGTGCTCCTATGCTTTACTGTCCCGCATCCTACTGAGTCCCTACATACAAAGCAAATGTGACTGTCACATCCTGTATTAAGCATCAGGAGTTTTGAGTTTTTAGATATACCTGAGTTGCCAAACTGTTTGGCTTTGGATCGTCTTCCGATATTCTTGTGACTATACCCCCCCCTGTGGATTCCCAGCTTGAGACATCTCAAAACCGGTTCAAACGATCTGGATCGCTTCTTGATGCGTCTCATCTCTGGACTCAATCCCGAAGTAGCTTAATCAGTGGAACCATGCTTCTTCATGAGCGACTCGTACGAAGTCAACATTGAACGCATTTCCATGATAGTCTTATCCTGGTTTTCCTTTCTATACGTCTGGATGAACAGATCGCACTGGTTAGTCAGTGAGGCGAGCAAGATGTTGATACTCATCTCCTGATTAAGAGGGTGACCAAGTTTGCACAGTTCGCCTATGTATCCCCGAATCTTGAGAACATGTGAACCAAAGCTACTTCCTTCTTTTAGCTTGCACTCTCCAAGCTCTTTCAAGATCCTAGCTCGTTCCTCTTCAACCGGTTCTCGAAAAGTTTCCTCAACTAGTAATGTTAACTCATATGGCCCTAGGAATTCAAAATCCCTGCGGATGGCGAGGTCAATGGTCAATAGCATGAGGCTACGAACTCTTTCGGACTCATCAATCAGGAAGCCATGGTCATCAAGAAGCTACTGTGTGATGCCATGTTTCAGTAGGTAGTAAGTGGACACTCGATCAGATATGGCTTTCTTTCGTATCTCATAACAATTTCCAATGGTGAAGCCAATCTGCATAGTTCAGTCCAGTCAGCTTATCCATATTTAATAGGTATTTTCTGAAGCTCTCAGAAATGGGTGTTGGAGGAGGAGGATGAGAGTTGATACTGGCTTCAGACATCTACAAAATCAAATTTTATTAGTTTAATTTAATCCTTTTAAATAATTACCCAATTATTATTTAATAAGGCTAGGACCCAAAATCTCCCAACTATGGTGTGAAGAGGGATGCCGTAATAACAACATAATGGTCATTAAGGTAGATACACTTTTATCAATTTCAATTTCTATGAAATTCCTAGACTTGTGAGTTTCATTGAAACTATTCAATGGCATGTTTATTATGCTCTCCAATTTGTGACTGGGATGCCGAGGATCACAAACAAGATGTGAATAACCATGCAAATGTGCTTGGTAACCTCAATGTCATTTATCATCTCAAATTGATGTGCCGGTTAACCACACACGCTCCATCAACAATAATACTTTATGAGATACCCATTACCACTCCTTATGAATCCTTATTAGTGTGTCGGTTAACCACACACGCTCCACTAACGATTCACAAAGTGTAATGTACAACTTCATGGGTTAACATACTTTACACATTTTCCAAAAGTACCTAGATTGGGATTTTATTAAGCTTCTAGTACTTTGTCTAATAGCATTATACTTTTAATGAGATTAGGTTGTCCTATCAAAAACATTCTGCTAACGACCCTCCATTAATCAAGGAAGCGGTGGGTGAGAGTGGACATCCATTCAACCGCCATTTTATAGGCAGTTTCCTTATACCCCCCCCCCCCCTTATAGATCAGCTTCGTGAATCAGACATACTAGCAATTTGACTGACCAGTTCTTATACATATAAATATTAACTTTTAATAATAATATATATAAGATGTATTTTAAACCTTTTTAAAATGTTTTGGTTTATCCATTAAAATTTTTGAATTAAACCTTTTTAATTTAAATATAAATTTAAACCTGAATTGATTTAATGTTTATATTTTAATTAACAATTAATTAAATAAATCAACTTAGATAAGGATAAACAAATTAATCAAATTAATTTAATCCTATCCATACCCACTAATTTTGAAAAATACAAAAGGGTATAGGGTTATCCATTTATTAATTAATCATAATTACCAAAAATAGAAAAACCCTAAGAAAACCTTATGAAAATCGAAAACTAGGGGTGGGGCTAGGGTTTCTGAAACCCTAGCCCATAAACGAAAAATAAGGCCATTAGGGTTTAATTTCTATAAACCCTAATCGAAAAGGTTCAAAAATCAAAGCAAATTCAAATAGAAAACAAGCCAAATAGCTTTGATACAATTGATGGGAAATAGGCAAACAGATAAACTTATACTTTTAAGTTCACATGCAACCTAAAGGATCTATGTATACTCTATTTGAATCTATAACTAGAATCCTATAGCCAATTTCGATTTATACTAAAAGATAATTCAAGAATTACTAACGTTTGTTGATCTTTTGGAAGCAAGCACCACGAGCGTCGTGCCTCAAATGGTTCACACCCAAATACTAGCAACAAGAAAAACCCAAAGAGAGAATAAGAGTATGCAAAATGGCGCAGGAAATATGGGTGCCAGGCACCCCTATTTATAGTTTCCAAGGGTTAGCAGATAAGCCTTATAGATAAACGTTATTTGAATTCAAACAAGATTAAACCTTTTATCTTTAATACAAATGCATATATATATATATATATATATATATATATATATATATATATATATATATATATATATATATATATATATATATATATATATATATATATATATATTTCTTTCGAAAATCAAGGATATATATATCCTTATTTTCGCCAACATATATCTTGCTAAAATTTTTCACTACTCAACTATTGAGTAATTCCAATTCAGCCCCTTCACTTTTAATTAATCCAATTAATCCCAAAATTAATTCCAATTAATTTATTATTAATTATTAATTAAATAATACTACTTCTAATTAATATATTATCCTCATAATATATTAACAAATTATTTATATTGGTTTATTAATCACATAATAAATCAATCTCTCTCTCTAAAAGTTATTCTATCAAATTGCCAGCGTTGAGGGCAACCCAAAAGGACTGTGCTACTATCAATCAAGTATATACTAATTATAGTCATAGCTTACACACCTAATCCAACAGTAATATCTAAGTGCGGGTTGTTCCAATACTTGAATCTCTATCAAGTACTCATGAGTGTTAGTCGCAATCTCTATGCTATGCACGGAAGCTCCCGTTTCTAGAATGCGAGCAAGCTAGCCCAAAATCCAGAGTAAAATTTTTTGTTTTAAAGAGGGAACAACTATGTAAATCGGGTTGGAAAATAGAAACCATCCAATTAAAACTTAATATTTAAAGCATATAAAATTGTGTTTGTCAAAAACATTTGCTAACATTATCCAGCGGAAGACTTGATTACCAAAACCTCGGATGCGGTATAGTCGCGCCGTGCTCTAAGCGCAAGCCTACAAATACTTGAAAAACAATTAGGGGGAAAGAGTATGCAAAAAATTTAGTGAGTTTCGCAAAATACCACACAATTAATCACATAAAGCACAATCACAAAGGTCTCCGAGCTTTCCCCAAATAACCTGGCTCTCGGGCTTCCCTGATCCGCCTCGGCTAATAACTCACTAGCTTGCCTCGTTCCGTTCGTCACTGAATCAACTTATTCTTTGGACTCTCGAGCTTGCCCCGATCCGTCAAATTATCAACTAATTATTTGATCTTCGGGTGCCCAGGTACGACCGGTCATGCATCGTCATTTGCCATGCAGCAACCCTCAGATCGATCAACTCATTCTTCAGTAGCCAGAACGAATCCAACAACTATCACATATAAGCACAACAGCCTAAGCATATAGCCTAACCCATCGGGTTCCTATTATCAACCATATAGTCAAATAATGTAAGGCACGCCCAACTAAAACACCTTACTTCACACAGTAATTAAGGCTACTTATGCATGCAACTTCACCCATAGTATAGTGAGAAAACTCACCTGATCTGCATCCACAAGCTATATAACACTCCACGCGAGTGTTCTCAGTTTTGGACAATACGAAATCCCTGACAAGGGTAAACTTCACTTAGAACTTCCAAAACCCCAAACAGGATAAACTTCTAAGACAGGTACCCCGAACCCTCAAGTTTGACCAAAAGTCAACCAGGTCAAAAGGCAACAGTCAAAAACCAATGAGCCCCGCTATCTTCCCAAGATAGCGTCGCTAGCCTACAACAGTCTCAAAATTTCATTAAGCTCTTAACCCATTAAGCCAAGGTGTCAAGTCCTCCAGAACTTATCAAAAATGACCATTGACCCATAAAGTTGTGTTAAGTGTGTCAATCCCTAACAAATAAGATCGAAAATAAATTCCAACAGAATCAAAAATGACCATTGTATTAGAGTATAGGGTAAGCAGGGTCGATCCACAAGGACACGGAGTTCAAAGCTTATATCTTGGTGAAATGTAATTAGGGGGAGGGGTTTGAATAAAAATTAATAATAATCAACACAATCATGCAAATAATAAACTTTAAAGAAAATCAATAAATGAAGACCTAGTCCCGAGTCTGACACGCCTAGGTTGTTATGCGGTCAAAAATAGAAAATTTAACCTTACACACACACTAGCATAGTAGCTGTAAGAGTTGATCCGTGGGAGTCAAGTGGTTGAAATATATGTGTCAGAATAAACCAAACTATAATGTCACTCTATAGTTGGCGGTGTTCCATACACTTCCCGAAAACCGATAAAACAAAATACCGAAAACTAAAACTAACATTAACCAACTATCTTGAATTCAAACACCAAAAAAAACTACTTACTGATTCCAGAAGTATATTCTAGAAAAATCAGAAGCATTCAATCCAAACAAATCGCCAAATAAACAATAAAACATAAACCAATACCGAAAACACGAAATAACTTCAAACCGAATGACTATATTAAACAAAAACCAAAACCAGAAGCCACAAGTTTCTGACTTCTAAAAAATATCCAAATTCAAACTTGTCTAAACAGATGGTACAATCCATAATCGATGGAATCAAGCGATAACTAAAACTGTAAAATACTAAAAATAAATGAAAACAAGAAAATACCAACTTATGACTACCGGAATTCGAAATCACAAGTCGAAGAAGCCTAGGTTCAACCTTTGGTTCTGTTCTTCGCTCCAGAAACTCGACCTAGATGCCTCTATTTATAGTTACAAAATCGAGCAATCCGCGCCGCTTATGGATGAAATCCGCGACGCGCTCTTATCTCTAACCCCGTTTCTCGCTGTTTGAATTTCAAGTCGTCATCTGATCCTTGACTTTCCGCGACGCGCGTGCTCTTAAGGTCGCGGTGCGCGTGTCTTTTCGACTGAAAGTGAACTTCCTTCAAATTTCTTCATTTTGTACGCTTTTAGCCCCTGTTTATATCTTTTGTTCACACACAAGCAGTAAACACGAAAAGTGAGTGATACCACAATTTAAGAGATATATTTCAGTCAGAATAGGGCTCAACGACGACTAAAATACTTGATATTACTAGGCGTCGTCAGAGTCTACAATGTTTATCGAATTAGAATGAATTCGCTTTGATGTGCTTAAGAACGCAATTCTAAGTTGGCTTTAGATAATCATAAAATGCAGTCTGTTAGTACTGAAAGTCAAATCGTTGACCAACTCGTAGTTTGATATATTAGGATTGTAATATCAAGCTTCTTCTTTTGATGGAATGAACTTACTTTTATGTGAATGTTTTAAGGAATGAACAATTGCTTATATCTTATGTATGATGGATACTCTTAACTAATATCTAGGATAAGTTATGTTCAGATAATATCGTAATCATCCGAAATCCAGTAATGGATTTCGGAACCCCAAACGAGCTCAAGATCAGAAAGTACTTGGAAGACCACACTCCGAACTAACTCAGAAGATCAAGACATACATGACCATATTTCTAAAGACACTCTGATTAGACCAGCCAGGACTCCGAAATCCACTCAGGATTTTGGACTATCAATATCAACAAATCTAAGGAAATATCATACTTAAACATTCAACAAAGAAGACTGAAGATCAAAGAACATCTAGAAGATAAGGCAAAGGATAAGCACTTCAACGTATAGGACATGATTAGACTAGATCAGGCGTGGCCCCCTAGAAATATGTCTTGTGTACTTAGAATACTATTATATTATAGACAAGCCACCCTAGTCTGACATTGTATTATTATATTAGATTCACCCTTTCTTATCTGACTGAAGAGAGGCGTGTTGTCTCCTCTTCAGTCCATAGGTTATTATTTGATGGTCCTCCCTTAGTCTATAAAAGGGAGACCAAATCCATCTTCAGTCCTCATGGTTTTGAGAGACTTTATGTAACACTTTTACTTATCAATACAATCTCTCATTCCATCAACTCTTGTGTTCTTATCTGCATTTCTTACTGTCCTTATCTTTCTAGCACTCTTAACTTTCAGTCTTTACTTTTCCAAGTTATACAACTGTTAATCCTTATTATTTATTGTTGAGCTATTAAGATCTGTTCTAAGTATAAATTCTTCATTATAATTCCGCATCCATATCAAGTCTTCGGACTTGTCCATCTCAAGTCTTTGGACTTGTACACCTCCAAAACCTCCAAGTTTCGGACCTTAACTTTCTGCAATCTTCATTTTCGCACTTACTTAGAATATTTGGTGACAACAATTGGTATCAGAGCCTGAATAGCTGTCTATAAGATTCTAAGTGCCTAGTTTGCTCAAAACCCTGGCTGTAGCAACAACCTTAGAATCCTCTGTGGATCATTGCATGCTATTATAGCTCAAATTCTTAAAAATCTCTTTTTCACTTCAAAACAATTCAGAATCTTCTTTTCTCACATAATGCAGATGAACTAGTCTCTGATTGTTGCTAACAGTGTCGGAGGCGCTAATCGAGTTCCTATACTCATTCCTACTGAGTATAATGGTTGGGCATCTCGTATGCGCAACTATCTCAAAACCAAAGGGAAAGACATTTGGCGTTCAGTCGAAGAAGGACCGCGTCTTCCAACATACACCCCTAGACCAGACACAGCAGAAGAAGCTCTAGGTGGTACTTCTCATCCAAGGCTAACTCCTCTGGATATAGAGAAAATGTACAACGACCAAATCGCTTTCACCGAAATCCAGTGTGGAATTCCTCCGGAACTCTTTGATCTCATACAAAACTGCACAACAGCCCAACAGATCTGGGTTCTCTTACAAAATATGTTCTCAGGAACAGAGGAAGCAAAAGATCAAAAAATGGTGTCAAGTCTCTCTGAATACACCCACTTCTCAGCATTTCCCGGAGAATCACTGAGACAGGCGTTCACTCGGTTCTCCATAATCGTGACCAGACTTCTAAGTTCAGGAGCAGAAAGAACCAATCAGGAGATCAATCATCGATTTCTTGAGGGACTTGGAAAAGACTGGATGCTTGTAAAAATGATTCTTCAAGATTCAGGAAAGTTGAAAACTTTCAATATGTACCGACTGTACAACAATCTCATTGGACAAGAGAATGACATAAAAAGCAATCAACAACAGCAGCAACTTGGTGGACCTCTGGCTTTAGTTGCTGGGCATAACTATCCAACGATGGGCAACATCCCTCAGCAACTGGTACAATATCAGCAAGCAACTCAGCAACAAACCAACCCGAACGTCTCTTCACCTCAGACTGCTCCTACTCAAAACTTACCACAACCTCAGCAACCAAATCCTATACCTTCATATCATCCTTCTCAACCACAAATCTCCTACCCTTCAAACTATCAAACCACATCGGTTCAATACCAATCATCTCAAAACTCACAACCATCCATTCTTTCTAAGTCTCCAACCATTGCACTTCCAGCACCAGTACAAACTATTGAATCATACTACTCAGAATACGATGAAGCAGAAGAAGCAGCCTACCAACATGAGATTGCTATGATCAGTCAGAAGTTCAACAGAATACCATCCTACTCTGGTCAGAAAAACACTTCCGTTCCTCTAATCAAAATGCATAATATCGACCCAAAAACAACTATCAGAGAGGATATCAACAATCTGGTCAAAATCATTACCATCTAAAAATAGAAGATAAGCAGCAAGGAAAACCAAAGGCTGCCCCAGTTGTCAGCACTAGTCAATCTCCAACTCCTGAAAAGAAAGAATCAGAAGTAATCAAATGTCACAACTGCGGAGGTCTATGGCACTATACTGCTGACTGCAGAGCACCAAGGAATTATCCGAAAGCAAAAGAAGAAGAAAAAGTCAAAGCATTTGTAGCATCCGGAAACGTCGATATCTGGTCCTCAGGAGATGATGATGAACAGTTTGAAAACAAGCAAAAACGAGGAAAAGGATTTGGAGAATGCATGATGGTACAAGCAAATCGAGAAACTCCAATTCCAGGATTGGCAAGTTCCAAACATCTTGAGAACACTGCTGAATCGTCATCTTCCTACATACCGAAGAACTATGCCTTCATGGTCAACCACAAGACAGGCAAAGGTGTAAGTATCATCGAACAGGTACGTAACATGCTTCATACACATCAGATTTACTCTAATAATCTAGAACCTGCTCTAGAAAAAATATCTAACACTTGTGCAGATGCCTTAGCTACATATCAGCGGGTTCTGGAAGAAAGAGATGATGGGTATGACGAAGTGATAAAGTTGAAGAATAGGCTAGAAGATAAAAAGCTATTTTGTGATAAACTTACTGCTGATTTGAAGATCGAACAGACTTCTAGGACTTTGTTAGAAAATTCAAATCAGCTTTTGACATCGCAAAGGGATTTAGCCCGAAGTGATAATGTAAGACTAAACAAATTAGTAGATCAGTTGTATCATGCAACTGAAGTTTTCAAATCTCCTGCTAACACTAATTCTTCAGAAAACACTTTTAATTGGGGATGGGCAACAAAAAACCATAAATAAAAACTATCCTATTTACAACAGAAAAAGTCCACTCTTTCAGTACCCTTCAAATGAATATGATGATAAACACAATGAGGACACAACCAAGAACCTTTCTAAAACTCCTGCCAATGAATCAGAAAATGCCATTTATGAGTCAAAAGAAGGAGTTAACATTCCCTTCTCATATTTCTCAGAAGCAGACACTTTCGAAATCAGCAAATTGTCTATTGCAACACTCTTTCTTAGAAAATCAGCAAGGTAATTGTGTTACTGAAAAATGCATTCCATATTCTAAGAACTTGGAAAATTCAAATAAAGAAAAGGTTGATGAAGAAATTGAAATGGAAAAGTCCTCAGGCAGCATCATCATTAAAAATGATTTTACCAAAATTATAATCAGAAATCCTAATGTTGCTGATACATCCAACATGACTTCCGATCCATCGTGTTCTGACACAAAGTCGTACGAAGATAAATCACAACATAATTTTTCAAATAATCCAATCAGAATTTCGCTCAAAAAACTTAAAGTCAATCATGAAGAGACAAGCTCTTTAAATGATTCTTTATCTGACTCTTCCCCAATAGAAATTTTTCAAAAAGGAAAAGGAAAGAATCTAACCAAACAAGGAGTAAAACCAATTCTAAACAGAAAAGATCTATGATCTCCTCGATCTCACGCAAGATTTGAACAGAAAAAATGCTTCTACACTCAGAAACGATCAGAAGCTAATTCAACTATTGTCACTCCAAGTCATACTCAGAGATCTACTCCTTCCACACTCCGAAAGTATATCCACAAGGGATTACTTTCGACTCCAATCAAACCCACTCAGCAATTTCAAAATATCAGAAAATCCGATTACAACTCAGAATTTCCAAAATTAACGAGAAATTCGAAAATTACTCAAAATAGTCTCGCAACCTCTAAGAAACCTGTGAATGAATTCTTTAAACCAAAAATATCGTTTTCAAGTATCATCAGAAGCAACAAACTAACTCCAAAAGTTATCGGAACCAAGATTCGGAACTATAATCATTCTGAAACTACTCCGAAAATCTTAAAAAGACAACAAAATAATACTTGTTGTCATTGTTGCAAACATCATCCTAAAACAATCGGTGTCTATGATTTAAAAAACCTTAAGCATCCAACAAAAAACTACTTTCCAAAACTCTCAAAAAGATTTGTTCAAAAGTGGCTTGTAAAAACATCCACTTCTGAGCCAAACTTATCTTCTGAAATTGAAACTCCCATCAAATCAAGTATCAAAAATAAATCTTCCATATCCATAAAAGCAAATGGGACCAAACAAGTTTGGGTACCCAAACTAACTATCTAATCTTTCAGGCACTTAGTACGGAAGAGCAGGATGACGAATGACTAATTGACAGTGCCTGCTCAATGCACATGACCGGAAGATTGGAGTTTCTAAGAGATTACAGAGACGTCAGCTTTGGAGGATACGTTACATTCGGAAATGACGCAAACGGCATCATCAAAGGCTATGGTGTACTTACAAACGGAAACTTCACCATTCAGAAGGTTGCCTATGTTCTCGGACTTAAACACAATCTCATAAGTGTAGGTCAACTGGTCAGTACCGGTCTACGAGTTGAATTCGACAATGAATTTAGCTACATCTTGACGGGTAACAGAGACAGATGTCCAATAAAATCTCAAAGACAACTCAACATGTTTCCTTTGGACATCTCTATGTTTATCGGAAAACCAAGATTATGTCTACTTTCTAAAGCTCACTCTGAAATCAGCTGGTTATGGCATCGGAAACTAGCTCATCTCAACTTCCGATACATGAACCAGTTGGTAACAGGAGAAATGGTCAGAGGAATCCACTTCTGAGGTTTGACAACAAAAACTTATGTGCAGCATGTGCATTAGGCAAGAAAAAGAAGAAACCTCACAAATCAATCACCGACTCAAGTATTACTGTTCCATTAGAAGTTCTCCACATGGATCTCTGTGGTCCATCAACTGTTGCTAGTCTGAATCACAAGATATATATCCTAGTTATCGTGGACGATTACTCCCGATTCACCTGGGTATTTTTCTTAAGATTAAAATCAGACACTTTCCCAGAACTTAGAAACTTTATTACATCAATTGAACTCAAAATTCAACTACCAGTTAGAAGAATCCGAAGTGATAATGGAACTGAGTTCAACAATAAGCAAATTGAAGAATTTCTAGCATTAAAAGGAATAGAGCACAACTTCTCAGCACCATATACACCTCAACAAAACGGTGTAGTAGAAAGAAGAAACAAAACCTTAGTGGAAGCAGCTCGATCTATGCTAACTTTTGCAAATCTTCCTCTAACGTTTTGGGCAGAAGCAATAGCAACAGCATGTTTTGTTCAGAATCGATCCATCATCAATTACAGAAGACACCCTATGAAATATTAAACGGGCGAAAACCCAATGTCAAATTCCTTCATATCTTTGGCTGCAGATACTTCATTAAAAACAACAAAGATCACTTGGGAAAATTCGCACCCAAAAGTGATGAAGCAATCTTCATGGGTTACTCCTCAAAATCAGTTGCTTATCGAGTTCTAAACAAAAGAACACGAACATTGAAGAAAGCTTCGACATAGAATTCGATGATCAGTATCAGTGGAGAAAGAAGAATCAAGATATTCTATATGTAATGGAGAATGATATTCCAGTGGGACATCGACCTATTCATACAGTTGAAATTGATTACAACTTACTCTTTGACGCACCAGTAACTGCAAAAGATGCCGAAGTTATCCACTCTCCTAATGCAATTCAGCAAATCATCACAGCATCAGGACCTTCCACATCATCAGAACCCATGCCATCTGACAATCAAACAGAATCTCCGATCAACACCTCAGAAGTTGAGGGGGAGCCTTCGCTCCCTTCTCCGAATCATCACACTCAGAAGGAACCCTCACACCCAGCAACATCTGAGGCGGAGTCTAGACTCCCTACACATGTTGATGGGATACCTCAATCCGAAGGGGACCATCAAACCTCAGGAGATACTTTGTCAGCAGATGTCCCACCAGAAGTTGCTCAAATTAACTCCTATGATGATGCTATTAATAATTCATCAGTCTTCATCTTTGAAGCCGATGAAAATACATCAGCTGAAGAATCACAAATTCAAAACGCATCTCCTGAAGACACTCACTTTATTCAAAATATCACTCCTCCTATTTCTAACCTAGCTCTTCTTTCAAGATTACATAAATGGACTCGGAGTCATCCTCCGAACCAAATCATCGGAGATCCCTCATCCAAGGTTCATACAAGATCAGAGAAATCAATTCGGGATGAATGCCATTATGCCGCATACATCAGCAAAGTTGAACCAAAGACAGTCTTAGATGCTCTAAACGACGACGATTGGATCAAAGCCATGCAAGAAGAACTATCAGAATTCAAAAGAAACAATGTATGGGATCTTGTTCCGAGACCATCAAATCACAGAGTCATAGGTACTAGATGGGTCTTCCGAAACAAACTTGATGACATGGGCACAGTAGTCAGAAACAAAGCCAGATTAGTAGCAAAAGGGTATAGTCAGATTGAAGGACTTGACTATGAAGAAACATATGCACCAGTAGCTAGACTAGAAGCCATTCGAATCTTTCTAGCCTACGCTGCACATAAGAATATTATAGTACATCAAATGGATGTAAAAAGTGCATTTCTCCTAGGTGATCTTCAAGAAACAGTTTATCTTCAACAACCTCCTGGTTTCGAAGATCTATCTCGACCCAACCATGTGTACCGTCTGAATAAGGCTGTATACGGTCTAAAGCAATCACCCAGAGCTTGGTATGAAACATTATCAACCTTTCTAGTATCATCAGGATACAGAAGAGGAGTCATCGATCCCACATTCTTTGTTCGATCACATCAAAATCATATCATGATCGTACAAGTCTATGTCGATGATATTATCTTTGGATCCAAAAATCAAGCAATGGTTGTGAATTTGCAAAAGTAATGACAGACAAATTTCACATGAGCATGAACAGAGAAATAAACTTCTTCCTAGGTCTACAAATTAAACAAACCAAAAAAGGAATCTTCATCCATCAAGAAAAATATACAAATGAACTTCTGAAGAAATTTTCCCTTGAAAATTGCTCTAACGCCAAAGTTCCGATATCCACCAACCATAAAATCTTTGCTGACCCCGAAGGCGAGCCAGTAGATCATAAGGTGTATCGAGGAATGATAGGTTCACTCTTGTACTTAACCGCAAGTAGACCCGACATCATGTTTTCAACCTGCCTATGTGCTAGATATCAAGCTGCTCCGAAATTGTCACATCTGACAGCAGTGAAGCAAATTTTCAAATATCTCAAAGGTACTAAGGCAATGGGACTATGGTATCCAATCGGGATAACTTTAAACTTCAAGCATTTACCGATTCGGACCACGCCGGATGCAAATTGGATCGGAAAGGCACGTCCGGAGGCTGTCAATTTCTAGGTGGAAGATTAGTCAGCTGGTCCTCCAAGAAACAAAACTGTGTCGCCTTGTCATCAGCAGAAGCAGAATACGTGGCTGCATCTACCTGCTGCTCACAGGTTCTCTGGATGAAGATTCAGCTCATGGATTATGGTTACCGATTTCTTTAGGTTCCTATCTACTGTGACTCCAAGAGTGCCATAACTATTTCTCACAACCCTATTCAGCACTCTATGATGAAGCATATCCATCTTAGATATCACTTCATCAAGGATCAGATCTTAGAAGGTAACATCGAACTCTACTTCATTCCTACTGATGAACAAGTTGCTGACGTCTTCACAAAAGCCTTAGATTCCACTAAATTCAATAACTTTCTGGAAAAATTGGGAATGTTAAATCCTGACTCTGACTTCTTCAGAGAATGATATTCAGTTTCTGACTATCATCCACTCCGTAAACACTCAGTTCTGAACAATCTCTTACTATCCTCTCAGAACTTTAAGCCTTCCGACTTCTCCCATAATAGCCTCAGAAAATCTCTCTCAACATTCTCAATCACAACTTGTCACACCATTCATTTTAGGGCTACCAACACACACATAAAAGACAAACATAATTTCATTAAGATGAAAAGAAGTTACATCATCTGAATCTATTAAGTCATAAACAAAAATATCTCAAAAGCTACGACTTAAGATTCTATTACAGAAAACAGCTAAAAACATCAAAAAAAAACCCAAAAGATCACTACTTCACCCCCTCCACCTTAGTGCTTGTTGTACTGCCACTTTGGAGGATTGCCATACGTAAAGTTTTGTGTGATTCGCACAGACATATCACACACGCGAACAGTCCTTCCATCCAGCAGCACAACATCATACACATCATCGCCGATCACATTGTCGACGACGCCACTCCACCATCCCTGTCGATCCCATGCATCGACGTAGTCTCCAACCTTGTATTCCATGATCACCGTAGGTGGAATGGGATGAAGAACACCATATTTGACCTTCACGATCATCATCTTCCCGGTTGTATTGTCCGGTAAACACCTCAGCTGAACTTCACAACGTCTTTTCCACGTCTTTGTGATCACTCCCTCGTAATACCCTCCTACGAAATCTCCCTGTGTAAGCTTCACTTCGACCTCATCAAAGCAGTTGAAGAAAAATCGAGCCATTTTTGCAGGCAAAATCTGTTTAGTTAACTTTCTCTTTTGTTATGAGTGGTTAAACATTTAGTCGAAAACCCCTTTTTATAATCAACCAGCATGCCCATTCACCTTCCCTAATTCAATTAGTTAAAGGTCATAATGACCCTAGTGGGCAGTTAATGCTCCTGTCACACCAACATCATGGTCTAAAACGGTTGATTAGACGGTTCGGCAACTTTGACGGCGTAATGGATAAACCGCTCGTGCTCCCATACAGTTCTCATTTTCCCAAAACCGTCACATCCCTACCTAACTCTCCCACTCTCCCTCTCTCTCTCTATATCCCTCCTCTCTAGATACGACAAATATTTTTCTTTTCTCTTCTCTCCGAATCTTTTCATCTCCGACTTCTTCCTACACACTTTCTGAATGAAAAGTTCAGAATTCCATTCACATATTCAATCAAACAACACAACTTGCTTTCATTCATAACACCCAAAACATTACAAAATACAACAAAAGCCGCTCTCACACAATCCTAGCCACATAAGCAAACATACTATCCGACAACAAGACACATAAACTACCAGGAGAACAACAGACTTCATAAATCATCAGAGCTTATAGTATTGCCACATCGGAGTCTCCCCAAGATGATACCTCTGATGAATTCTTAGTTCCGACTCATCAACAAACAGACGAGTCCCATCCACCAACACCACATGAAACTGGTTAAATGGAGTTTTCCTCGAAATGACAGCTGGCCACCACCCTCGCCGGTACCACACCTCCACAAAATTAAACTGCTTAAACTCCACCAAAACCTTAGGAGAAATAGGTTGCAGATATGCAAAATCCACATGCACATTTAATGGACCACCAGTGGATCCATCTGTCAATGTGTCATCTTTACCTCATAACGGTGATTCCACACAGATTTGATCACACCACCATAAACAGCACCCGCGAACTCACCCTCTTGCATTCTAACCTCCACCTTCTCATCACGATTAAATGGACGTCTTGAAGCCATATTAGTCCTCAAATCTTCTCTTGTGCACTTTCTAAGTTTCACGGCATACCCCCTTTTATTACCACTTCCCCCTTACCTTTTCATGACACCTCATCGCTTCCAGATCGGTAACATAGAGATGCGCTACATGATTTGACTGCTTATCTTAAACAGTCTGCACCATTGTTTATCTCTACAGAAATTACATGACAACTCCTAAGTTATCCATTGAACTGCTTTACTCAGAAAGCAGATTCTGAGTTTTTCTCTCAGAACTACAATCAGAATTTTCACATCTATATCGCTTCTGATCAATAGTTCTCAGAAATTCTACCCTCTTCTCCGAACCTTCATATTCAGAACCCCACCCTCTCCCTCTGAATCAATGGTTCTGACTCCTTCCAATATCTTAACACCATTCAGAATACAATTTCAAATTTTCTCACTACCTTAGAAAACACAAACCTACAGATTCATTATTCGAATCAGAGTGCCTTTCTTTCTGAACAGGTCAGAACCATCACAGTTACACCTATCCGTACCTTAGACACCTCACATCGACATATTCAATATGAGAATGTAAATTAAATACGAAAAACATTTAATACCCAATAATTAAAATCCACACGATCCATTTTTCTCCAACGGATATTCTCTCTGCCACACATGTCCGTCCTTTAATGGACCATCTCTTTTCATCATTTCTTAGCATTTAATGTCAAGCTTAGGCTTTTTCTGACACAACTGTTCACACTTACCTTCATTCCCTAAACCCGACGGTTTATTACACTTTTTCAAATTGTTATAACCGTTCCCTCTTATTTTAATCTCACACACTTCTTCATCTTCTCCAACTTTCTCTCTCTATTATCATAACCCTCTCTCGCCGCCGTCTCCCATCTCTCAACCCTAAAAATCTAAAACCTCCATTACTCTTTGTCTCTCACAAATCATACCTATTCAATGGCTTCATAATCAAAAGGCGACAACGACACAGTACTCGTTGCCATCTCCAATCTCTACCTTTCAAAATGATCTCAAAACTTACAAACAACATCTACGCATCATCATTCACATTCTGCCAAGACACAAACTGGTTAGAGCTTTCTTTCATCTACCCCCCTCTATACCGATCTCCCTACTTCACGACATTGTCTCCACCGCCACTAAATGTCCCACCGGTTACACCCTAACCCTACACGACGGTCAAACCATCATCCTTGATAAACAACTATTTTCCACAGCACACGAACTTCCTTACTACACATCCACCTTTGACCAACCAATCGATGCCGATCTTAAATCCATGATCTACAATATGGGATATATGTATGAACTGCCAAAACTGTTCCAAATGTCTAAAGGGCACATCTCGCCCTTATGGCAATGTCTCATTCACTACATTATTAAGTGCTTAACTGGCAAGATGGGCGGTACAGACCAGTTGAGCAAACGCCTCATGGGACTTCTTTGGAGTCTCTACTCTGGTCATGAAATTGATCATGCATCGATTCTGTTTGACGATTTTCTCTCCTACATACCCACATCTAAGAAACCCAAAAGTCAAATTCATTCAGCACGTTTTTGGGCCATGTGCATCCAACACATCTATCAGACTCTTCATATCTAAATCCCTACACGATCAGGCGAGGATACATTAATCATGCCCAAAGCCAAACCTTATGCCCCAAAAACAGACCCTATATTTGGACATATCCGTAGACTACCTGAATCACTTCTGAACCTAGCGGATCCGACAGAATCTGCTGTCACTTACCACCTCTCTACAACAGAAAGAGTACCCGATTATCCACCTCACTCTCTCAAACAATGTGAGGCCCCCAAGAAACCCAAAAAGAAAGCTTCCGGGTCCTCACCATCTAAACAGCCACCTAAGAAGAAGCAACGAAAAAACAAAACGGTACCACTTTTCCCACTTCTATTTCTAATCTCTCAGAAGTTTATCACTTCTGAGAACTTCCCCCTTCTCTTTCTAATTTTTCAAAAGTTTATCACTTCTGAGAACTCCCCCCTTTCTTTCTGATTTCTCAGATACTTATCATTTCTGAGAACTCCCCCTTTCTTTCTGATTTCTCAGAAACTTATTATTTCTGAGAACTCCCCCTTTCTTTCTGATTTCTCAGAAACTTATCATTTCTGAGAACTCCCCCCCTTTCTTTCTGATTTCTCAGAAACTTATCATTTCTGTGAACCCCCCCCCCCTTTTTTTCTGATTTCTCCGAAACTTATCACCTCTGAACTTATTGACGAGGTTAAAAAATGTCAACAGCAAGTTCCTGAACTTATTGACATCGTGCAAACCAAGCTCACCGCATCAATGGAGCATATAGCCAAGTACTTTAATGGAGTTCTGGCCGAGAACTCCTCCATCAGAAGAACTAATGCCCTCCTCCTTCAAATAGTTACACACACATTGCAAGCCATCACGGGCACAATGGAAGGTCCAGTTGAGCAAATCAAACTCTGCACAAAGCTGAACATAGAAGCTATGGAAGCTCTACAAACCATGTATGATACACCACTTCCTGACTGTATCAAGAAGGAAGTCACCAATGTCTCCGACAAACTCTACTCCATTCTGGCCCGCCTGCCTGTGACCCCTTCCGTTCCTACAGGTGCCTCAGGAGGGGGAAAGGCGGATGATAAAGTAGAAACACCCCAAACTACTGACATGATAATAGACACCACTGCTGGCCCAAATGGAACAAAAGAACAAAGACACTCAGCAAGACGACATAAATGCTGATAAAGGAGGAACCCAAGAAGACACGAACAATGATGAGGATGAAACTCATAATAAGGAATCAGAAAATAATATTCCTATCAATCCTCCTCCGAAATCCCCTCCTCCGATTTCACCTCCTCAGAAATCTCCTCCTCCGAAATCCCCACCTCCAAAATCTCCTTCCAAATCTCCCCTAAAAATCAGAATCCAATGGATGAGGACCACTCAGAAGAAGAGATGCTTGTATACTTGCCCATCAAATAATCCGATCCCCAGAGGTCAAGGACAAGAAATCGAAGTTCTTCGATTCTCTTGAAGGTGCTAAAACTTCTAGCACAGAGTCAGACCCTAACCTAAACCAAGACAATCCAACTGGTCCCAGTAGACCCAACTTTTCAAATATCGTCAATTTCCGACCACTGACCGATTCGGATTACAAGCCCTTCAAATCATACAATCCTCCCCCCACGTCCCGACACAACTGAGAAATACCGTTGACCCCCAACGGAGAAAAATACTGATACACTCTGAACTTCACTGTAGAATCAGGAGCTTACAAAGAGCTAGCTGCTTACTACAAGAATCAGCAATTCTTCATGAAATGGACCAAACCTCAAGTTGATACATGGTCAAACGAAGTCGTAACAGCAGTTCGAAGTGTTAAATGGAAAAAGTTTCAGAAATCAGAATTCTTCGACTATGAGCTGGTCAGAAACGGCAATTACGACAACACGACTCTGATAATAGAAGCCGACTTCCGAAACATGAATCCAGCTGACATCTTCTCAATAGTTGTAAAGCTATCCCACAAAGAAAAACAAGATGTCAGAGAAGCTTATGTTGCAGCAAGAAGATTTCTACACCGCCAAGTAGAGGAATTCTGCTTTAATGATGCAGAAATGTATAAAATCATCAAAAACCATCCTGATCCGCAGATCATACCCAAACCTGATTTATCTATGCCAGACAATCGAGACAACTGGAAGAGAGGTTCCACCTACGATCCAGTACTCGGATTGGTATACAGGAATCCTGCAGAAAAAGGATCCTTCCTTTTTCTTCGTGCTGATCAGATCAAAAGAGTCTCTAATGGAATGGTGAAAGAGTACATCAAGCCTGTGCAGAAATCAACCTCATCAGATCCAGAAGCTAAGAAAGAAATACTTCTCAGAATGCAATCGCTACTGGAAGTCAGAAAGTTCTGGGAATATGCTGCAAGACAAGGCGTACTGGATAAACATTGAAAAAGTGACTCAAACCCCTCGATTGGCCACCGAAGGGGGAATTGTTAGTACTGAAAGTCAAATCGTTGACCAAATCGTAGTTTGATATATTAGGATTGTAATATCAAGCTTCTTCTTTCGATGGAATGAACTTGCTATTATGTGAATGTTTTAAGGAATGAACAATTGCTTATATCTTATGTATGATGTATACTCTTAACTAATATCTCGGATAATTTATGTTCGGATAATATCGTAATCATTAGAAATCCAGTAATGGATTTTGGAACTCCAAAGGAGCTCAAGATCAGAAAGTACTTGGAAGACCACACTCCGAACTAACTCAGAAGATCAAGATATACATGACCATATTTCCAAAGACACTCTGATTAGACCAGCCAGGACTCCGAAATCAACTCAGGATTTCGGACTATCAATATCAACAAATCTAAGGAAATATCATACTTAAACATTCAACAAAGAAGACTGAAGATCAAAGAACATCTAGAAGATAAGGCAAAGGATAAGCACTTCAACGTATAGGACATGATTAGACTAGATCAGGCGTGGCCCCTTAGAAGTATGTCTTGTGTACTTAGAATACTATTATACTATAGACAAGCCACCCTAGTCTGACATTGTATTATTATATTAGATTCACCCTTTCTTATCGGACTGAAGAGAGACGTGTTGTCTCCTCTTCAGTCTATAGGTTATTATCTGATGGTCCTCCCTTAGTCTATAAAAGGGAGACCAAATCCATCTTCAGTCCTCATGGTTTTGAGAGACTTTATGTAACACTTTTACTTATCAATACAATCTCTCATTCCATCAACTCTTGTGTTCTTATCTGCATTTCTTACTGTCCTTATCTTTCTAGCACTCTTAACTTTCAGTCTTTACTTTTCCAAGTTATACAACTGTTAATCCTTATTATTTATTGTTGAGCTATTAAGATCTGTTCTAAGTATTAATTCTTCATTATAATTACGCATCCATATCAAGTCTTCGGACTTGTCCATCTCAAGTCTTTGGACTTGTCCACCTCCGAAACCTCCAAGTTTCGGACCTTTACTTTCCGCAATCTTCATTTCTGCACTTACATAGAATATTTGGCGACAACACAGTCTTTATGAGAATAACTTGCTAAATTATTTAGATAAAGGTCTGCTTATTACCTAAACCTAGTTCTGCTTTATCCAACCTAAGGTCCGCTTATAGGCCGAATGCAGAAACTGCATGAGGTGTGCAAGTACCAATGAATTTACCGTTCTTATCGTCTTCTAGGAAGTGTGTGAACATATGACCAAATTCTAAACAAGGACGTTTGTTTTTGTTACCCAACATCAACTAGCAAAACTATTAGGTGCCTCACACAGTCGATTAACAGTGCGTGAAAGAGATCTATTTAGGGTGATCAGTCAAAAAAATGATATTCAAGACTTAAATTGAAACAATAAAATGATCATTAGAATTATTCATAGACAAACATGAAGCTGAATGTTTCAAACTAAACAATAAACATGTCCGAACTCGGAACTAAATGCGGGTTCTAGCAGACATGGCTAGAATGCAATCAAAAGTACAGAAATGGAACGTAAATTAAAGCTTACAAACAAAGAAATGCAAACCGAATCTTGAAAGGGAAGATTCGGCCTTCGAAATCTTCAAAAAACTGCCTCGGAACAGCTCGAAATCGTGCGTCTAGAGAATGGGAAGTGAACCCTTTCCAGGCTGAAATGAGCTGCTATTTAAAGACTCCATGACGATTAGCAGCGCTAACCAAGATATTAGCTGCGCTAACTTTGAATTTCCTGGAGATTTGCTCTTGATCAGCCCGTGAATCTCGACAGCTCGGATTTCTCGCAACAGCCACATTAGCGGCTCTAACCTTCATTTTTTAGACTTTTGTCATTTTAGCCTCTTTTTGTTCCAACTTTAGCCAATTTCCGTCCATTTGTTCAAAAACCTGAATAAAAGACATTTTCCAAGTATAGTGAGTATTTTAGTCCTTTTTAACTTAATTTATCTATAAAAATGCCCTGATATCGTCTGAAATATATGCAAAATAAACACGATATCAGAACACCCCACACTTGGATTTTTCTTGTCCCCAAGCAAAAATGAGTTTTTCGGCTTTTTAAAACAATTGCTTTAATAAACTCCCACTGTCCTACATCAATTACCCATATCCAGAATAATAAAAACAAATTTTTTTAAACTATACCAGAATCAAGCGCACACATGTATATTTCGTCGACAATGCAAAACCATGTTGTAGTGACACACTAGTTACCTACCAATTATTACAAGTTAAAGATTTAGCAAAGACAATGAACAGCCACATGTATTACCCGTGAAAGCCAAGACTAGTTCCAAACCCATTCCCATTCATTTTTTCAGATATATTTATGCTTTTTAATTTAGTTTCGGGAATTTAAAACGGCAAAAATTGTAAAATTAGCCAAATAAACCTAAAATGCTAAAGTGTATACCCCCACCCCATACTTAGAACATACAATGTCCTCATTGTATATAGAGTATAAAATAGATAGAGAGAAATTGTAACAGACTCCACTGGGATATACTGCAGCATTTCAGTACTTTGGATAAGCGTCCCAGGCTTTATTCGAACAATTCGCGCTTCAGAAAAATTATCGATCACAACCAATATTAAGTGGGTAACGACCCAAGACATATTGTGCAAATAATCTTGTTGGCTGATCGTCTTTTACTGCAACTGAAGCTATGTAAGATGGATTTAAAAATTCTCCTCTTCTGCACCAGATTGGAACCTATCAAAGCAGTTTAAAGAAAATAAAAATAAAAATAAAATAAAAATAAAAATAAAAATAAACAGTCGAACAAACAACCATTAGAAAATGTTATCAAAAACCAAAAACCAAAAACTAAAAGGTAAACAATTGTTCAATGGGAAATATCCCAGCACCAAATCAATCAATCCAAAAATCCAATCAATCCCAACTATGTGTTACTATCGACATCCTCCGGCTCCCTATAAGGAGGAGGTCGATGCGGCTGCACGTGAAAATGAGACATTATCTGCTCCATGCAGTCGCCTGGCCATAGTAACTGCTGCTACTGCTGCTGTTGCACCGTCTATCTCAAATAATGGATTTCCTGTCTCAGCTCTTGAGTCTCAGATGGGGCAATAGCTGACTATGCTTCATCATCTTCAGCTGGGTCCGAATCGGGCAGAAACCTGCCACCATCCATCTTGTGGGATATGAGGATCCACTAAGACTGTGTTCTCGTCCACCACCTTTAGCACTCCCATAGCTATCAGATCCCGCCGATGTATCTGAATAGCTCGGATACACGCCTATTGGTCCCGAACCTCCTCATTCACTAGCCCGTATGATCTGTCCAGCCGGGTGACATAATGCCCTCTGTGAATGGGGCTACCACTCCTCATACAGTTGGCCATCCGATGAAGAAAGGCCACCACTAAAAAGGGGATGTCACATGTCTGCTGTCGCGTGATCATGATCCATATAAAGAATAAGTCCACAGGTAAAATGCGTGTCATGTCGCTTCTCGGGGTGAAGGTAGTCACCACGAGTCTGTGTAACATCCGGTGAGTAGGTGATCTGATGTGTCCGTCAAATCGATCCTCAACGCTATAGTAACCATCCCCAATAGTAGACTAGAAGCTAGAGGCCTCAAACTCTCGGGTGGGAAATCGCGAATACAGTTACCGATAAAATCCCGGAATTTGCTACTTCAATCAATGCCTTCTTGTCTGTAAGACCCGTTCCGCCGAGGCGCGGCTCGGGCGGATCCGCGATGCGGCTTTGGGAAGGATCTGGATTCGCGAATGAATTATACGCGTGGCGCGGCTCGGGAGGATCCACGGTGCGGTGCGCTGCAGATATGAAAAACCCTAATTCGCATTTAAACGTCTATATAAAGGGTCCCAACCCTAGGGTTCGTGTTTTTGGAAGTTTTCTGGAGTAGAGGCGACTGGTTTCAGCAAAGCCTCTTAGGTTCCAAGGCTTTGAAGGTTTTGAGAGATTGGAAGAAGGGGATACAATGTGGGGGAAGGCTTGTAGCCGATCATGTGCATTCCTCCGTTTTCCAGAAGCAAGGTAAGAGGATCTACCTTGCTGATATTTCATTTTATCCCATCATATGGTGTTATCCCTTGGTTAATAGTCTTAGATGACTTGTAATACTTACGGTTTTGGACCATGGACATGCATGGACTTGCATGTCCATAAGAAAGTGACCTTAGGGTAGTTTCTGATCCCAGAAAGGGTGTAGAGAGGAACCCTAATCTATGGCTGTACTGGTTAAGAGCAAAAAGAGGATTTCAGACTATTATGAGTCTGCGACGCGAACAGGATGTGTCGGCGACGCGGGTTCGAGTAAAACCCTGTAAGTGTAATGATAGTCCGCGACGCGTAAGGGAGAGGTTGCGCCGCGGCGAGCGACTGTTTAACCAAAGACTTACTTTCGACCCTTGTTTTTTAGCAAACGTTGGGTCTGACCTTTAGGCAAGACAATAGGAGTTTGGTTAGTGCTTGACATGTTGTGTATGTGGGATTTAGGTGTGTGGTTGAGCTAAGTTGGATATTAGAGAATATCTACAAGGTTACGGACCAGGTGAGTATCCTCACCATACTATATGATGTTGCATGTTAGGCATCTTGTATGTTATTTACAGTTATATGATTTGCTCTATATCTGTGATTATTTGTGGTTGGGCTCAGTACTGATGCATGTCCCCTCGTAGCTGTTGTATGGCGAGTTGGACTATTGCCTTGTCCCATAGCTGTTGTATGATGGGCTGGGCCATAACCGGGAACCCATTGCTGTTGTATGATGGGTAGAACCTCCCCGTGTCCATAGCTGTTGTATGATGGACGCCCGTAGCTGTTGTATGGCAGGTAGGGTCGGGTCGTTCTCGAGGACGGGTTGTTTAATATGTGGGCATGTATGGTAATTTGTAGACTCACTAAGCTTTAAGCTTACCCGTTGATTTTATAACATTTCAGGTATTTCAAATGACAAAGGGAAGGGCAAGGCTTGACGGCAGCGCATCGCATACAAGAGATTTATTTTAATGAACTATGTTATGATTTTCAAATATTCCGTTGTTGGTTTAATAAATATGTCGAACGGTTTTACTTTTTGAAATAAAGATTTTGTTGGAACCTTGGTAATAAATGAAATTTTATACTTGTGGAATTGGGGCGTTACAAATTGATATCAGATCCTTGGTTTGAGGGATTTGGATGAACTGTATTGGGAATCCAAACTCAAACTTAGGACTGAGCGATTTTGTTAAGAAAATATTTTTAGAAAGTTAAATTAAATAAAAGAAGATGCGATGCGATGCGAACCGTCAACCGAGCTCAAGTAAGTTCTCTGATTCCCAATTACCCATGCCAAGTTTGTACTATATGATAATATGTGTTATGCTAGAAAGTAGGCATGGAACCTAGTCAGGAAATGCATGCTAGAGATGCTTGGATTAGGATGCCTTCTGCCTGTTATTTGTTATTTGTGCTGCTTTAGGATCTATGCTAACACTATTAGGTTGCTTAGTGAATGCTATTAGGTTATATACAATTAGGATAAGATAGCCTAACAATTCTTGGTCTAGCCTTACTGGCTGTTCCTTGTTTGGTTGTGACTTTGTGGTAGGATCATTTATTTTAACGTCTATCTTGTTCTCGATTGTGTACGACCGTGTGTCCCTGAGGCGACCCGATGGTGTTAGCAGAAGTTCTTTTAGGCACGGGTGGGGTGTGAGATCCTAGGTAGCCTAGGACGAGTGTTAGGCACTTGGGTACGAGACAGTATGAATACCGATATCGAATAGATGAGTGAGTGGTGAATTAGAGAATTGGGGAACGAATTCAAGAACAAGTACGAATAGGTGTGGAAGGTGGCATTGGGCCCGTAGTACCGAAAGCACAGGATTCATACTTGATTCAGGAAGAGTTACCCAAAATTCTAAGGAACCGGGTAGGGTAGAGAATCAGGTATGATTCACATTATAGATTAGTGGCAAAAAGGAAGTACACGTCTTCACCGTGGTGATATTCGGTCATGAAGAATGGATCAAGTGGAGTTTCGGGTGTGACCGATGAATATAGATCGTGTTGAGTGTTGAAATCAATTTAGATTTGAATAATGACTATTGTTCTAGTAGTTCTATGAAAGTTTAACAATCACATACGAGTAATATAAAACAATTAGATGAACAAAGAGAATTGAATAACTTGTGTCGAATGCTTGATTATAACTTTAGGGTTTTACAATGGGTTTTTCTATTGCATTCTAACATGGTATGGTACCACTGATATTTATACTAGTTCAGTGATATGCATAGTACAACCTTTTACAGAGAATATCCTATCAGTGTACTATCCAATAGGATAAGAGATTCATGCACCACATACTGTACTATACGCGTGCACACAAAAGGTTGACAGGCTGTGAAGTCTTCGGATCCTCTGTGCATCACACTTCGGAGTCTTCAGACTTCGGGGTCTTCTACTTCTTTATTACTTCGGAGGTATGGGTAGAAGGACTTCGGATGGTTGGGCACTTCAGCACAAATTGACTCAACAATCTCCCCCTTTATTGAAGTGCATCCGAAGCCTATCTTTGTTGATGATAGTGTTTCTTGTAGGCCTGCTTCAGGGTGTGCCTCACTGTCAACCACCAGTTGAGGTGTTCCCTTAATTTCTTTTTCTCTTGCCAGTTATTTACGAAACAGTTATTGACCAGGGCAATAACTTGTTTGATGGACTCCGAAGGGAACCGACCCATGAAGTCAATGTCAAAGAATTTAGTCACCATGGTTTCATTGTCATGGAACAATCCTTTGAATACCACACCCCAGGGCTTGTCAACAATCTGCCCAGCCTTCAAGTGTTCAAAATTTTCTATTGTGGTTGGTGGGGGTGCAAGAGATTGATTGAAGAGTTCGGCCACAACAATATCAAACCTGGCCACTCTTAGAAGATAGTTTTTGAAGGAAGAGATGTGAGTTTTGGCTGTTGCGAAGACCCCCATGTCTTCGCACTCGTTGCCTGCTGAGAACTTCAGGATGTCGAGAAGAGTTATGAAGTCCGAAGGATTCATAATCGGGAAGTCAGCAATGGTGAACTTCGACTCTTCATCTTCATTATCACCCCGAAGTATAAAGAAGTTTAGGTTTTGAAAGCCCATATACTCCTCTCCCTTCTTGATATAAATAATTTTCATTATCTTCTTCTCACTCCATACATAGTTCGGAGCTTGAATGAACTTTGCATGGAATGCAACCTTTCTCGTCTTGTATTCCGGCAGCTTCTCTTTTGGTACATTCCTTTCGAATTGCAGAAAGGCGAATGTCTTTGGATTGTAGGGGAGATCCAGCTGCTGGTTTTTGCTGTTCTTTGTTTCCAGGCTCTTAAGTGGAATCCTGTTATTAACATGGAAGTCATTGAAACCGATGGCCTTGATTAGCTCCTCGGTTCATGTCTGGTTTTCAATGGCTATCCTGTTTATCTCGAGGATCTTCCTATACTCCTCTTCCCTTTCCCGATTGACTTGCTTCATGTGAGGAGCAATCCGAATTTCTTTCACCAAAGGCCGCGAACTGGAACGCCCTGCTTCAGTTGTCATTGTGGTTCAAAAGATAGGACGAGCCTTGGAGGGAATCGGAGGAATAAAGGGTGGTCTACCCAAAATTGTTGGTTGTTATTCTGTTGTTGTTGTTGTTGTTGTTGTTGTTGTTGTTGTTGTTGTTGTTGGGGCTTCGGAGATTGCGGTTTCGGCCTGTGATTTCTCCATTTTCAAGGAGACGTTGATCATGGGCTGAAGGGTGGCCTTCAATTTTGTGACCACATCGGTGATGATGGCCTGGTTGGTGGTTCGGAGTTCTTTGGCAAAAGTGGCAACTGCGGAAGAAGACAATTCCACAGTGAGCTCTTCCACACGTTTGTGGGTATTAGACAGGTGTTTGGCAAACCCTGTCTGGTATTGAGAGTTGAAGGACTCAGTTGAAGTCCTACGATCATGTAGCTCTTTTGCCACTTCGGAGTTAGATAACTCCATTTTTCTCACCAGCTCCTCAATCTATTTATCATTTTGCTCCTTAAGGAGCTGGTGCTTTTCATTCATTTGCTCAACCGCTGTGTTGAGGTTCCCTTCGATAGCCCTCTGGATTTCTATTTGTTTCTCCAGAACACGTTGTTCTGAAGCCTTGACCAATTCTTCTATTTTCCCGGTCAAGGAGTTTTTGACCTCAGCAATCAGGTCCTCAACACTAGTTTTAGGCTTCTTTGTTGGATCGAAGCCAGTGTTGGTTTGCAGCAAAACATCCAGTTTACGATTGAGGATTTTGTATTGTTTCCCCAAGATGAAGTCTGTATCATCCAGACCTTCATCATCGTTGTCTTCAATGGCGATGGGTGTCATGTGTGAAAGGTTTTCTGCAAACCATGAACTAAATAACCTAAGTTCACATGCAACCTATAAGGATCTATGTTTTCTTCTAATTGAACATATAACAAAACCTAAAGGTCATAAGAAAATTAACTAAAAGAATAAAATTAGAAAAACCAACCTTTTAGAATTTTCTGGAAGCTGAGCAGCAAAATTATCCTGCCTCAAATGAGATAACACCCAAGCTTGGAGAAGATGGTCACCAAAATCCAGAGAGAGTATAATGAGAATGGCGAAATTCATATGGTGTATAGGATCCCTATTTATAGTTTCCAAATGGCCAGTTGATAAACCTTAGAGATAAACCTTTTTGAATTCAAATAAGATAAACCTTTTATCTTACAATTCAAAAACCTATTTATCCTTATTTATCAAATTTCGAAATATATATATCTATATATATAATTTCGAAATCCACTTGTCACTCCACACTGCCACTTACTCAACTATTGAATAATTACAGTTTCAGTCCCTGCACCTTTAATTAATTAATTTAATCCCCAAATTAAATCCAATTAATTTTGGATTAATTCCTAATTAATTAATATAGTTTCTAATTAATATATTATCACTTTAATATATTAATAAACCATATATTTAATTCCTGTTGATTTATTAATCCCATAATAAATCAATCTTTCTTTCTACCGAATTTTCTACCAAACCTCCAGCCATGAGGGCAACCCAAATGGACTGTGCTTCTATTAATTAGGTAAATACTAATTATTAGTCATGGCTTAGACACCTAATCCAACAATGTGAAAGGCAGCCATGGCCTCTTCGGTGGATGGGGGTTGTGAAGAAATGTTGGCTTCGAAATCGAAGTCATCTTGGAAGGGATAATCTGGCAAGGATGTATCCAGACCAGATGTGGAAGTCAAGAATGGATCCGAAGCGGATGAAATTATTGGTGTTTCAATGGAGGTTGACTTCGGTGGTGGAGGAGGTTGCACTTCGGATAAAGGTGTGTGGATGGTTGTTGTGTGTTGAGCACTTGTGGGAGGAGGAGGTGGTGGAGTTGTAGTATGAGGAGGTGTAGGTGGTCTAGTTGTTTTTGGTGGTGATTGTGGTTCAGTAGTATGTGGTAGAGTGGGTGGTTTTGTTTCATGGATTGGTGAGGATTGGTGTTCTTCTTCTTCTTTAGGAATGGCTTCGGGGTTTTTCTCGGACTCCGAAGACTCATCCCTGATGGTCAATTTCCTTGACCTTTTTGGTTGTTTCCTCTTCGGAGTCGTCTGCTCCGAAGCCTTTCTCTTTTTCTCAACTTTCTTTGGACCACTTGGTCCACCACCGGTTTTCTTCTTGCCCTTAGCTTTTGTTTGGGCCTTTGTTGCTGCAGTCTAAGTCCCTTCCTGAGTAACATCACGAACAGGGAATGGAATAATAAGAGTGTTCATGTAGGTGTTTACCTCATTGCACTCCATGGGTACTTTGGAAAGCATGGCCTAAGGAATTTGGGCATAGAATGTTGCTGGTTCTTCATCAAGAGTAGGAATTGCAATGGGAGTGAACTTCATCTCAGCAAGCGAGGGATCAGGAACATACCCTGCTTGCTGGTAGTGGGCATGGACAACAATCGCCCAAAATCTAGGGTTTGCAATTTCTGTTCCCTTCAGGCTATGGTTTATGTGGGAGCAGAAATCAGCCCAGAGATTGATACGAAATCTACTTTGACATCACAATAGATTCCATAGAGGAGGGCTTGAAATACGACACTTGCTGAATCTAAGCCAGAAGTTCTTCCAGAAAGACAACTAAGGAAGGTACTGAAGAAGTATCTCCAAAGATCAGGCAACTGATTTTTCTTGAAAGTGCTGATCCTTTCAAGCAGGGGTTCATACCCCATCTCATTGAACATTGCGACCAGTTGATCAACAGATGGGACCACCATTTCCTTCGAGTTGTAAACTGGAAGATGAAGAGCTTCAGCAAACTTCTCCTTGGTCAGTTAAATCTTCTTGGTCTTGCCTTTGGAGTCGACAGCCTCATAAAACACAGATTTGACTTGGTTGTTGGAGTCAAATAGAGCGTTTGATGTGTAGTGTGCCCTGTGAACCAGAGTCGCAGGGATGGAGGGAGCACAGGTTAAAGCATAACCGAGAACAGACCTCTTTTCAGACACTCAACCAACGCATCAATCGGTTGAGGGTAAAGCTTCAGATCGTTGCGGAGAACCAGATTAGCAGACTGGTTCTTGAGAACAGGGATGGAGAAAGCTTCAGTTGTTTGAGATGAAGCTTCAGCCATTGTTGAACAGTCGAGGAAGACGGATGAACTTAGGGTTTCTAAGAAAATTTTTGTAGAATAGATTTGAGAGATATGATTGCGTAAAGAGTATAATTGATGGGTCGTGAGGTATATATAGTATTCGTGGTCCCAAGGCCATTTAATGCGTGTGAGATATGGTCCACTAATATTGTGACACCTCAGCACCACGCCGTTCCACTTTCTCTGCAAGACGTAATCGTACGGCTGTCAGTCATCATTATTTGAAATTGAACCGCCATATTCACACGATCTTATTGTTAGGATTGGCCACGATTATCTCAATGACAGCTGTGTAGCAACAGATAACAACGGTTATTAAATTCAAAAGAATGTTTGTCCCTGAGATAATCATAAATGTGGAAGTTAATCGGAACAATAAATTGACTTCGGTCCTTTGAAGAAAATTATGACCGTTATACGTGCTTCTTCGGAGTGAGGTCATGAAGTTATGATTAACTCCGAAGAGAGTAGTTTTTAATTAAGGTGGTTTGATAGGACACCGAAGTCCATTTGTTTTCTCTTGACTTTTCTTTGAAGTTTTGGTTTTACTTTTGTGAGATGCAGATTGACATTTATCCTTAACAGCCTGAAATATTATGAAAAGAAGATTTAACAAATTAATGTTCAGAATCATTTGAATCATGTTGGAAGTCCATTTTTCATTTTGAAAATTGTTTGATTCAATGTCAGTCATGAATGTATAAGTCTAATCACCCCATTACAACTTGATTTCGCATTTGGAAACTTGTTTTGATTTGTGCTTTTTTTTTGTGCTTCAAATTTTTCATACTTAATAGTGATAACATCCTTTGCGTTTTAAATTTAAAGAAATTTTCATTCTTGGATTAAGTATCAGAAGTGTTTTTAGAGATTGAATTGTTTTTGAAGATTCTTTTGAAAAATATATTCCCTTTCATCAGTTGAAGTGTTTGGATACTAGACTCTGATGACAAGCCTTTGAGCTTCGTACACCACTCCAACTTTATCATTTAAGACAGACTACTTGAAATGTTCATATTCTCTACAAGATACTCAACTATGTTATAGGAGTTCCTTGTATCGTTATTTAAAACAGAAGAATAAGCCTTTGAATGCTGATTTTTCTTTCTTTTGCATTTCCTTGTTTATCTTTTTGTCTTTGTATGTCTTTGATTCTTTTGACTATTCATTTTTTGCGTTTCTTTTTGAGGATTTTCAACTTAACTCTTTTTATCTTTTCTATTTTTGGATTTACTTATCCGAAGATACAAAACATCACCAATTAGTTTCTTTCTTTGGTGCTTTTTGGTTTGTTTTAAACAATCCCTGAGTGTGAAAGTTTTCATGTAGTTCAATTTTGTACCATTAATGAAAGTAGATTTAAATTTGCTTATCAAACAATGTTGATACTATCTTTGAAGAAAACTTCGGAACACTTGAGTTATCCTGTATAGTTTTGAGGCTACATGATTAATTTGAAGTTGAAGCGAGTCAAGTTCCAAAGGGTGGTTAGGAATAGACACTATGTTAAGGATATTGGAATCAAACAAGGCTTCAAATTGTAAAATAGCCTTAACCTCACTTCGAAGTCTGTTTTCTTACCAATGTTTCAAGTCGATTCCCAAATACCTTTTAGTGCAATAAGGTATGATTATCAGAATCTAAAATCAAAGTTTTGTCCTTTACTTGGTTAATTCATGAGGGAAAGGTTAAATTTTGTCATTTTGCATCAAATTTTTCTCATAATTTGGTGTGATTTTTCATGTTTTTGAATTTTCTTTGACATAAATTCTTTTTATTTTTGTCCTTAAGAAGCGAAGTCAAAATATGTTTAAGTGATTTCAAATTTGAGGAGTTTATTTTGAAGGAAAATTATGTTCCGTAGAGAACCGAAGTGTAACGCCAAGACATTTTTATTATATAATTATAATAAAAGGGTAAATTGGTTATTTTACCTTGGAAGGGTAAAATGGTCTTTTGGACAGAAAAGTATTTGGTTTGAAATAATATTTTGAGTTTTGGACTTAAAATGTTATAAAAACTGAATTCGGGTCGTTTTACCGAAAAGGGTATTTTGGTCATTTGACCAAGTCAACGACCAATTATGTAAAAATATTGTTGGTTGTGGCAAAAATATAAGAAATGTAAGTTTTATTGTAATAAAACTTGATTTTTGTGGTCAAAGTTCAAGAAATGGAACTTTAGGACCAAAAATGTAAATTTTTGGAGTATAAATATAAGAGAGTTGACTCTCTCTTTGACTAGCTCATTGTGCAGCAACGGGAGGAGCAAGGAGAGTGCGATTTCTGCAGGAGATCATGAAATTGAAGCAAGAACTAGGAACAATTGTTGGAATGGGTGATTTCCAAGCAATTAAGGTTAGTTTTAACCAAGTTCTTGAGGTATTCTTGGTTTGGTTTTATAGAAACTGAAATTTGTACATTTCAGTTGTGATTATGTGGTTTAATTGGTTTATTACTTCCATTGAGTCATGCTAGAAAGGACTTAACTCAAGAAAATGGAAGTAGGTTGTTATTAGTGATGAATTTGAAGTTTTGGGGTTGTTAGAACTAAGAACCCTAATTCTTCATTTTGATTGATTTGGTTGTTTTGGTTGGTTGAAAACCTTGTTAAAGTATAAGGTTTTAGCCTAGAAACAAACCCCAATCGATTAAGGACCTGATTAAGGACTTAATGAGCCAAAACTGCGTGCTCCAGTGCACAAATCGCGGCTGGACAGGAGACATCTGCAGGCGATAGGCGCGGTGCGCCCAAACCCCTGGCGGGGTGCGCCCAGGCGCAGTGCGCCCATGTCTGGGCGGGGTGCGCCCCTCAGGCAGGGACTTTAAAATGCTAACTTTTGCTTGGCTTGTCCGTTTTAGCTCAAATTTGGACCATAGGCTCGTTATGGTCTGAAAAGTTTGGGAAAATTTTTATATCGAGTTTTTGACCCCTCGGGGGCACTGTAGATCGATTCGAATGCCTCGGTGAATAGTAAAATTCATAAAAAGTTAGTAAACGGAAAGTTTATTAACTAGGCATTATTTGTAATGATATTGTATTGAACTCTAGTGTATTAGAGTCAATTGGAATGGTTATTAACCTATTATCATTTGGAATATAAATGGATAAATAGGTATCGGACAAAATGGTTGTGGTGCACGCAAAGGCAAGAAACAACCGAAATAAAATGCAGCTAGCATCCAGGTGAGTAATCTCACTGACATCACATATGATATGTGTTGATTGGACTGTTACAGGTTGAAACAGGTTTGGGGGACGAAAATGATGATCTAAAGTTAGGGTGAAAAGGCAATACCGGATAAGCCGTGAGTCAATGAAATGACAAGAACGGAGCCGTGAGCCACAAATGATTTCTGGATTTTTATATCCAATGGGTGCGGCCTATATGGCTATGATTTCTAGATTGTATATCCAACCGGTGCGGCCTTCGGGCTATGTCTCCGATGAGGCGTTGTTGGCCATGACTCCGGTGCGGCCTTTGGGCTATGTCTCCGATGTGGCCTTCGGGCTATGACTCCGGTGCGGCCTTCGAGCTATGTCTCCGATGCGGCCTTCGGGCTATGATTTTGTTACAGGTACATGGTGCGGCCTTTTGGCTATGATATCGGGTATTAAACCCAGTTGATACGGCCTGCGGGCTATGATTTATATATTGATATTGTTTTGGTGCAGCTTATATAGCTATGACACAGGGTACGGCTTATTTAGCCATGACATATGATGCAGTCCATTGTGACTAAGAAATATGGGACAGAAATGGTTAGAAATGATTATAGATGCAAATAACTAACGTGGCTTGTTAATTACAGGTCACTATGATTCAGCCTGTAGGGCTACAGAATAGGATGTGAAATCCTAGAGTATACATGGTCAGCCAGTAAGGCTAGGAGTTTGGATTCGAAATCCAGACAGTTATATGATTGTATTTTGATACATGTTATTTGCAGATTTGATTACTCACTGAGCTTTGTAGCTCATACCGTTTGTTAAATGTCCCTGCAGGTTAGCATGATCCTGATAGGGGAATAGATGGAGTCCGTGACTCGTGAAGTAGGACTCTTAGATGCTGTCAGTAGCAGCCCGGCTTCAAAGGAGACTACGGTATTTTATACTCTCCTTGATACGCTTGTACCCGTTTTTACTAAAATATACCCCTTTGTTATGGTTTTAAATGAAAAATTTTTCAGGGGTGTTTTGTTTAAAAGCCGGGTGTTACACGAAGTGATGTTTTACTTCGGAGTGCTGCGGTGCAATTCCAAGTGTGTTTGCTTGTTTTACTCCGATGAGCTCCGAAGTGATATTTTACTTCGGAGTACTACGGAGTATTATGAATTTGAAAAAATTTGAACTGAGGAAAAGAGTAAGAGTGAGCAAATCTGGGATTTATTATTGAAGAGTGGATCCATCTATCATTCCAAGTCCACGAACAATTGCTGACTTCTAACGTATAAGAAGTATGAGCAGCGAATCGTATTTTGAGAAATTTAGGGCGTGCAGCTTTGAGAGGCGAACCAGCCCTTTTCCAATGCTCCATCGAACGAGGGGCAAAGAGACAAGTAGCAGAAAATCCACATGATAAGCAACAGTAGTTGCTGTGGTCAGATAAAGAAAAATCGGTTGCTCACCTTGGTTGATATTCAAGGTGAAAGAACAGTAGTTAAGACTACAAGAAAATCAGAAAATATTGGTGGATTTCTCAGAAGAAGTTAACACGATTCAGGTCTAGCCTTGAAGGGAAGAGACCAAAACGAAAAGAAGATATGATATAAGAAGTGCAGGAAAAGCACTTTAAACATTTTGGAGTTGAGACTCTATCGTTGACATGCTGAAATTGCAGAAAATGGGAGCATATCGCTCGAGTTTGTAGTGTGGGACGGAAGTGGTTCCAGCGTGGAACTATAGATCACTTCCTTATGAAATACTCACATGCTAAATGTGGAGTAACGGGTGATGAACCCAGGAAAGAAAGAAGGAACGAATGGTCGAAAAGGACCAGTGGTACCTTGAGCATTCCAGCGGATTGTGGAAGAAGCTCGTGAGGAGACTTATATAATCTCCGATATAATTGTTCTGAATATAACTCGTGTATGTTATATTTGATCCATGGAGCTATGCTTGGGATCGATGACTTGATGTTTTGTTTGAATTTTTCATCAATGATTCTGGATGAAATTCTTGAAACCGCTATAGTAGATAGCAAGTATGTTCAAGATATTGAACACCTGGAAAGTAGTCTGCCTAGGATTTACGGGACCATTTTCCCTATGAATCTGAAGCAAATGACTACCAGTGAATCTGAAGCAATTGTGCTAATAAATTGGTTAGCAATGAATTATGCTAACATGAATTGTAGAAATATGAACATGATGGTTCAGAAAGCAGAAATGAGCGGATGAAAATCCATGGTAAATGACCGTTGTTGAGAATACCGGTTAGCTTCTTTGCTTAAACTCGGAAAAGAGTTAGTAAAGGAATGATGTTGTAGTTGGCATACGTGGTATGGGCCAAGCTTAATAAAGTGGTGATAGTAGTGTACTACTTTAAATAAATTTTCGGATGATTCTTTTGAAAAGAACTTCCAAGATTTCTGCCAGATTGGCGAGAAGAGCTTATGATTAAACTGGTCTTGGGAGCCATTCCTGTTATTTAGGCTCTATATTGATTAGCCTCTGCAGAGATGGCAGAGTGGAAAAACAATTGGAAGAAATTGTTTTTGAATTGGGGTCTCATATGGCCGAATGTGTCATCATGTGGAGCCCTATCTTGTTTGAAAAGAAGAAAGACAAGTTGATATGTATGTACATTGGTTACTGAGAATCTGATATTCTTGAAACCAGACTGAATATGAGGTACATTTGTACCAGATATTGGAGTTACTTCACTGAGTTAAGTGATATGTAAAATTCTTCAAGTATGAAAAATTTGGCTAAAAGAAGTTTCATATTCTTTGGGCATGTTATTGATGCCGAAAATGTTAAACTGGATCCAGTAGAAATGATGCTGTGACAAAACAGAAACCGCCTGAGGAATCTGACTGAAATTGTAGTTCCTTGGATTTGGCGGGTTATTATAGGAGAGTTGTAGAAAACGGCTCCTTGATTGCTGGTTAGCTGAATAAAGTTGACTAAGAAAAGTGAAAAAGTTTGAGTGGTAGAAAGACCACAGATAGGTTGTAAAGGTTTGGAATAAACCTTGTGTGAACCTCTAACATTAGCAATGATGCTAAGTGGAGAAGATGGATTGGATCATTGAAATGTATCCAACGTTGACTGTGGATGCATGATATTGCGGTAGCAATTATGAACGTGGCATTTAAGCTTTGGAAACACTACTTGTATGGTGTAAAGCTTATTGCGATAAGATCATAAAAGTCGAAATACTTAATTGATCAAAAGAAGCTGAAGATGAGATAGCAAAGATAGATGGGTTACTTAGAGATTTCGGGTATGAAATCTTGTACCATATCAGAAAGGCGTATGTGATCACAGATGCCTTGAATTAGAAAGTGTAACCTTTGTAGGTTACATCCACGTGTATGAATGTGGCAAATTGATTACCTGAGTTGATTCGGGTAGCACAGAAAGATGTGTGCAAGTCTGAAAACGTGAAAAGTGAATAAATGATTGAATAGTAGCCGAAGTTAGTTGGAATATCACAGTGATTTAAAACCCTTGGCGCTTGTAAATGTGAATTCCAAAGTCAAATGAAACATAAAAATCATCTTGAAAAGATGCATTTTGTATCAGATATGCAGCATACTCGGGGCAATACCAAACTAGATAGGTCGATAAAACCTATGTGTTGGTGGCCGGGGCTGAAGAAAGACATTGAAAGACATGTGAAAAGTGTTTGACTTGTGTGTAATTATAGTCAAATCATTAGAATCATACGGAAAATTTAACCGTTGTGGGTCCCAAAGAAGAAATGGGACGAAAATATTATAGACTTTATAATAAATTCTTTGCAAGTACCGCATGGGTATGACACCATTTGGGTAATTGCAGATTGATTGATGAAATCAGTATAGATTTATACTGACTAAGGAAGAAATTAAGGTCGGAAAGTAGTGAAAAACTACATAGAAAAAGAAAATTGTTGACGTGCACTACAGGTGACGACTGTATCGGATCGAGATACTAGAATTATTTGCTGAATTTAGCATTAATTCTTAGAATTATTAGCTCAAAAGTACTAGTAAGTACTGTTTATGATTTGTAGATTGATAGAAGAGGCGAGATAATGATGCAGACTCCAGAAGATATGCCTGAAATCTGCATAGCAGACCCTAGTGGAAAACTAGACGACCGTCTATCCTTGGTAGAAGTTGTAGATAAGTATAGGTATTATACTAGTGTTTTATTGACTTGTAGGAAGTATTGTATAGACTACAGTGTTGCACGCTGATTTGCTAGACAGAAGTTGGGGTGAAGCTATTGACTAAACCTGAGATTGTATCTTAAACAGAAGAAAATATTTGGCAAGGTCGAAAAAGCTTGGAAATAGACCAAAATCGACAAGAGTAGTATGCGGATTGTCGAGTAAAACCATTGAAACCCCAAGTAAGGGAAGATAGTGGTACTCAAAGTGACCCTCCAGAAGGACTAGAAATTGATGTGGGACAAAAAGGAAAGTTGAGTCCTTGTTGATTGGACCTTTCCGTATATCCCAAAAGCAAGAATTGCGGTGTATTGATTGAATATACTTGATGAACTTCAAGATGATTGTAAAGTTTTCTATGGGTCTCATAGTTTTGAGAACATAGAGTGATAAATTCTAACAAATCCCTCATGACGAAATGAGGAAGATAAGTGATTAAGGTGCCCGGGACAACCGGATGAGTAATATGCGAGTGGTGATATAACCACGAGATAAGAAGACTAGTATGGTTAAGTGCTTAGGCAATACCATAAAAGTTTCCATATGATATGGGAAACCGGAATTGTAACGAGAAAGAAATACCCTCGCGTGATAGTATGATTTCGGGGACGAAATCTTTTGAAGGAGGGGAGAATTTGTAACGCCAAGACATTTTTTTTATATAATTATAATAAAAGGGTAAATTGGTTATTTTACCTTGGAAGGGTAAAATGGTCTTTTGGACAGAAAAGTATTTGGTTTGAAATAATATTTTGAGTTTTGGACTTAAAATGTTATAAAAACTGAATTCGGGTCGTTTTACCGAAAAAGGGTATTTTGGTCATTTGACCAAGTCAACGACCAATTATGTAAAAATATTGTTGGTTGTGGCAAAAATGTAAGAAATGGAAGTTTTATTGTAATAAAACTTGATTTTTGTGGTCAAAGTTCAAGAAATGGAACTTTAGGACCAAAAATGTAAATTTTTGGAGTATAAATATAAGAGAGTTGACTCTCTCTTTGACTAGCTCATTGTGCAGCAACGGGAGGAGCAAGGAGAGTGCGATTTCTGCAGGAGATCATGAAATTGAAGCAAGAACTAGGAACAATTGTTGGAATGGGTGATTTCCAAGCAATTAAGGTTAGTTTTAACCAAGTTCTTGAGGTATTCCTGGTTTGGTTTTATAGAAACTGAAATTTGTACATTTCAGTTGTGATTATGTGGTTTAATTGGTTTATTACTTCCATTGAGTCATGCTAGAAAGGACTTAACTCAAGAAAATGGAAGTAGGTTGTTATTAGTGATGAATTTGAAGTTTTGGGGTTGTTAGAACTAAGAACCCTAATTCTTCATTTTGATTGATTTGGTTGTTTTGGATGGTTGAAAACCTTGTTAAAGTATAAGGTTTTAGCCTAGAAACAAACCCCAATCGATTAAGGACCTGATTAAGGACTTAATGAGCCAAAACTGCGTGCTACGGTGCACAAATCGCGGCTGGACAGGAGACATCTGCAGGCGATAGGCGCGGTGCGCCCAAACCCCTGGCGGGGTGCGCCCAGGCGCAGTGCGCCCATGTCTGGGCGGGGTGCGCCCCTCAGGCAGGGACTTTAAAATGCTAACTTTTGCTTGGCTTGTCCGTTTTAGCTCAAATTTGGACCATAGGCTCGTTATGGTCTGAAAAGTTTGGGAAAATTTTTATATCGAGTTTTTGACCCCTCGGGGGCACTGTAGATCGATTCGAATGCCTCGGTGAATAGTAAAATTCATAAAAAGTTAGTAAACGGAAAGTTTATTAACTAGGCATTGTTTGTAATGATATTGTATTGAACTCTAGTGTATTAGAGTCAATTGGAATGGTTATTAACCTATTATCATTTGGAATATAAATGGATAAATAGGTATGGGACAAAATGGTTGTGGTGCACGCAAAGGCAAGAAACAACCGAAATAAAATGCAGCTAGCATCCAGGTGAGTAATCTCACTGACATCATATATGATATGTGTTGATTGGACTGTTACAGGTTGAAACAGGTTTGGGGGACGAAAATGATGATCTAAAGTTAGGGTGAAAAGGCAATACCGGATAAGCCGTGAGTCAATGAAATGACAAGAACAGAGCCGTGAGCCACAAATGATTTCTGGATTTTTATATCCAATGGGTGCGGCCTATATGGCTATGTTTTCTGGATTGTATATCCAACCGGTGCGGCCTTCGGGCTATGTCTCCGATGTGGCCTTCGGGCTATGACTCCGGTGCGGCCTTCGAGCTATGTCTCCGATGCGGCCTTCGGGCTATGATTTTGTTACAGGTACATGGTGCGGCCTTTTGGCTATGATATCGGGTATTAAACCCAGTTGATACGGCCTGCGGGCTATGATTTATATATTGATATTGTTTTGGTGCAGCTTATATAGCTATGACACAGGGTGCGGCTTATTTAGCCAAGACATATGATGCAGTCCATTGTGACTAAGAAATATGGGACAGAAATGGTTAGAAATGATTATAGATGCAAATAACTAACGTGGCTTGTTAATTACAGGTCACTATGATTCAGCCTGTAGGGCTACAGAATAGGATGTGAAATCCTAGAGTATACATGGTCAGCCAGTAAGGCTAGGAGTTTGGATTCGAAATCCAGACAGTTATATGATTGTATTTTGATACATGTTATTTGCAGATTTGATTACTCACTGAGCTTTGTAGCTCATACCGTTTGTTAAATGTCCCTGCAGGTTAGCATGATCCTGATAGGGGAATAGATGGAGTCCGTGACTCGTGAAGTAGGACTCTTAGATGCTGTCAGTAGCAGCCCGGCTTCAAAGGAGACTACGGTATTTTATACTCTCCTTGATACGCTTGTACCCGTTTTTACTAAAATATACCCCTTTGTTATGGTTTTAAATGAAAAATTTTTCAGGGGTGTTTTGTTTAAAAGCCGGGTGTTACACGAAGTGATGTTTTACTTCGGAGTGCTGCGGTGCAATTCCAAGTGTGTTTGCTTGTTTTACTCCGATGAGCTCCGAAGTGATATTTTACTTCGGAGTACTACGGAGTATTATGAATTTGAAAAAATTTGAACTGAGGAAAAGAGTAAGAGTGAGCAAATCTGGGATTTATTATTGAAGAGTGGATCCATCTATCATTCCAAGTCCACGAACAATTCTTGTGAATGCTTCTTCATTTAGAGCCTTTGTGAAGATATCTGTCAATTGTTCTGTAGTGTGAACAAAGTGCACCTCAATATTCCCCTCCTCAACATGACTTTTGATGAAGTGATAGCGAAGAGCTATATGCTTTGTCTTGGAATGTTGAACTGGATTGTGACATATATGAATTGCACTTTGAGAGTCACAGAACAAAGGAATTTTTCTCATGTTGATGGCATAATCTTTCAGTTAGCTTTGGATCCAAATGATTTGTGAGGTACAAGCTGCGGCTACTACATACTCTGCTTCTGCTGTGGATATAGAGACACAAGTTTGCTTCTTGGATTGCCAGCTAATTAGCTTTCCATCTAAGAATTGACAACCCCCCAAAATGCTCTTGCGATCAATAGACCATCCACCAAGATCAGAGTCTGAATAAGCTTGTATGTAAACGCCAGAGTTTCCTGGGTACCACAGGCCATAAGCAGTAGTGCCATGAAGATATCGAAAAATTGTCTTAACCGCAGCCAAGTGAGGTTCTCTTGGGTCAGCCTGATATCTTGCACAATTACAGACTGCGAACATGATATCAGGACGACTGGCTGTGAGATAGAGCAGTGATCCAATCATACTTCGGTATTGCTGTATGTCTGTCTTCAGCTTATCCAATGAAGGATTTAACCTTGTACCTGCAGGCAAGGGAACTTTTGCTTTGGAGCAGTTAGTCATTCCGAAGCGTTCAAGCAAACTCTTCGTATACTTTTGTTGATTGATGAATATCCCCTCCATGGATTGTTTTATTTGTAGTCCAAGAAAGAAGTTAATCTTTCCCATCATACTCATTTAAAATTTTCTTTTCATCAGTTTCTCAAAATCTTGTGACAAATTGGGGTCAGTGGATCCGAAGATTATGTCATCCACATAAATTTGGACTAACATCAAATGAGATCCAACTTTCTTTCTGAAAAGTGTTGGATCCACTGAGCCTTGTTTAAAGTTTGATTCTTTTAGAAATTTAGTCAAGGTCTCATACCAAGCCCTTGGTGCTTGTTTTAAACCATAGACAGCTTTGTCTAGCACATAGCAATGATTTGGATGAATTTTACTTTCAAAGCCAGGTGGTTGTTCAACAAAAACGGTTTCTTCGAGATCACCATTCAGAAAAGCACATTTGACATCCATTTGATAGACATCAAAGTTTTTGTGTGCAGCATAAGCTAAAAATATCCGAACTGATTCGAGTCTGGCAATAGGAGCAAAAGTTTCTTCGTAATCAATCCCCTCCTGTTGACAATAACCCTTGACAACCAGCCTAGCCTTGTTTCGAACTACATTGCCTTCGGTGTCTAGTTTGTTATGGTATACCCATTTGAGACCGACAATTGAGGCATTTACAGGTTTTGGAATTAGCCTCCAAACTTTGTTTCTTTCAAATTCTTCTAATACCAACTGCATTGCTTCAATCCAGTCTGAGTGATCAAATGCATCTTTAATGTTCTTAGGTTCTACCTTGGAAATAAAGACATTGAACATGCACAACTCCGAAGTTTTGTTAAGTTCCACTTGTCTTTGATGAAGTTGTGCACGAGTCAATACTTTATCTTGAACATTACCGATGACAAGTGATGGAGGATGATTTCTCGTCCATTTATCCAAAGGAGGATAATTTGGATCAAAGTCAGGAGGTCCTTCAGCATCGATGTCTTCGATGTCTAAGGGATATCCCAAAGTGGAAGGGAAATCACCCATTAGTAAGTGATTATTTGAATTTGTGTTAGTTTGTGGTGTGTGCATTTATGAAGTTGAGTTTAAAGTGTGCTCCCCCTGGACATGTGTTGGTGTTGAGGAAGTGGTAGCTCTATCCGAAGCGATTGTTGTGGCTGAATTCGGAGTAGCAATCTCTGGCTCCCCCTGAACTGTTGGATACAGGGACATAATATTGGAGATTGACTGAGGGGATGAGATCGGAGTGTTAGATCCTATTTGACTATTATTTGGCTCCCCTTCAACACTGGCAGTGCCTTCACTTCGGTTTGATGGCTCCCCCTCAACACTTGCATTTCCCATAGTTTGGTTAGATGGCTCCCCCTCAACAGATGATGGTCTTTGTACACTTCTTGTAGAGGAGTCATCAGGTCCATCTGTGAGCTTGGATAGTTCAGACTCATGGTTATCTAGTGCACTGGCTTCGGAGTCCACAGCAGGCTTCGGAAAAATTGATGACATGGGAAATGGATGCAGAGACTTCTTGATGTAGTAGTCATCAAAACTTAGATTAAAGGTTTCTTCGATTTTGTGAGTTCTCTTGTTCATGACTCTGTAAGCTTTTGAGTCTTGAGAGTATCCAAGGAAGATTCCTTCCTCTGATTAATCATTGAACTTTGTCAAGTGATCCTTCAAGTTCAAGATAAAACACCTACAACCGAAGATGTGAAGAAATTTGACATTTGGTTTTCTTCGGTTGAGCACTTCGTAAGGTGTGATATGAAATCGTTTGTGAATGTATGATCTGTTTTGAGTAAAGCATGCAGTAGAAATGGCTTTGGCCCAGAAGTACATAGGCAAGTTTGCGAAATTTAGCATAGTTCTAGCTGCTTCACATAAGGAAAGATTTCTTCTTTCCACAACCCCATTTTGTTGAGGAGTATAGGGTGCAGAGAAGTTGTGACTAATTCCCTTCGTTTTCAAGAATCCATCCAAGGTCTGATTTTTAAACTCCAAACCGTTGTCACTATGCACAGTTCGGACATTCTTGTTGAGCATCAATTCCATTTTCTTTATGAAGTTAATGATTTCTTCAGCAGCATCTGATTTGTTTCTTAGGAATAAAACCCAAGTAAATCTTGAGTAGCATCAACTATTACAAGAATGTATTTCTTCTTTCCAATTGACTCCACTGCGGATGGTCCACACAAATCCATGTAAAGAAGTGAAAGAGGTTCGGTGATTTTGGGATTGATCACAGTTGGATGCCTTTGTTTTGTTTGCTTTCCATGTTCACAAATAGTGTCATTATCAAATTTGAGAGCAGGCATACCTCGAACCAAATCCATAGCCACTAACTTGTTTAGATCTTTGAAATTCAGATGGGTAAGTCTTCGGTGCCATAGCCAGCTGACATCGGAGTTGGCTTTTGAGAGAAGACATAGAGATTGCCCACCAGTTACAGGCTTTAGATTCAAGGGAAACATCAATCCCTTCCTTTAAGATTTTAGTAAGATTTCCTTTGTTTCTTCTTTTGTGATTACACTCCCTTGGTTGTTGAATGTTACAGCATTGCCCATTCCAACCACCAATTGAGATATACTCACAAGATTGTGTTTTAACCCTTCAACAAATGCCACTCTACTGATTGTGAATTGGCTATTGGTTATTTTGCCATATCCCCAAACTGGACATGTTTCATTATTCCCAAAGCGAACATTTCCAGCATCATCCAAGGTCCTGTAGTCCCTGAGATATTCCTTCTTCCCAGTCATATGTCTTGAGCAGCCACTATCCATGTACCATTTTGAATCATATCGTTCATTTGACATAACCTGCAATCAATCAAGAAGAAGTTGGTACCCAATCAATCTTGGGTCCTTAGGGTAAGCAAAGGATTCTTGAATCCATTTTTCTACGGCCACTTCAGAAATTTCATTAGCATTTAAATTAATCAGATTCTCCGAAGCCTCATGTGATGAGCAAGATTCCGAAGTGTCTAAGCAGGATTCTGAAGAGCTTTTAGTTAAAATGGATGAGTCCGAAGTGACTGACAAAATGGCAGACTTCGGAACGCATTTTTGAACGGATGATTTTGACTTCGATGTTTTTGAAGTTTTCTTTTTACTTGAAAGATTTGATGTCTTAGAAAAATTTGAAGTTTTTGTTCTTGCAGTTAAGTTTTATTTCAAATCATTCCTTTTCCAATTTTGTTTTGGTTTTTCAATTGTTGACTTCGATGAGATTGAGTTGCACAACGTAGAGGTGCATAGATACTCTTCGTATGTTAATTTGAAGTCGTTTAGTGAAAGATTCTTATCTTTAAACAGATCCAAATTTTTATCTAGCCACTGATGGAATGTATCTATCAAATTGTTTCCTTTTGAAAATGTTTTCTGAGTGGGTTTTTGAAATTTTGGATTTGGAAAGTTAGGTTTTGTTGGTGTAAAAGTTGGTTTTTCCTTTTGATTTTTGACTTCCGAAGGTTTTGAGTTAAATGGTTTTGTTCCAGAAGTTGAAGCAATTGCTTCATTTTGTTTCAAACCTTCAAAGGGAGTTTTTCTTTTCACAAGATTTTGAGTTTGTTTTGATTTCAAGTTCGCAGTAATAGGTTTTTGAATTGGTTTAGTAATCACTATTGTTGGTTTTGATTTTTGAAGAATTTGTGGTCTTTTCAAAATTTGTGGTTTTTGTACCGAAGCTTTGGTAACAGATACTTTTGGTTTTGAAATAGTATTTTCTGAGGTTTGTGACAACGGTACACACTCACATGATTCCATTAATTGAAAAACATCCATCTTCGGAGCTGCGGGTTTTTCCACAACTTGAATTTGTTTGTAGTTTCGATTAGTGTAGATGTGAATATCATTTTTGAGATTTAAAAGATGTGACATGTTCTTAGAAACCTTTTCTTTTTCATAACATAGACGATTGTAGATGTTATGGCCATACAAATCTTGTTTTCTTATATTGACTTTAACTTCGTTTTCAACCATTTTAGATGATGAGAAGAATCCTTCCTCAGTGACTGTGGAATTATCCTTCTCAAGAAGTTTTTCTAAATCATTTTCGATCAAAGGCAATCCACCTGGTTTCACAAAGATGGCATTCTTGAAATAGGAAATTTTTGGATAGATACAAGCCACATGAACTAGCTTTTTTGAATTTTCCTTGAGATATTAATCATAAGAGACACAAACATCTGAGATTTGTAATTTTGATTTCACAATTTCTTTGTTTTCAAAAGTTTTTGGTTCACAATTCTTTTGTTTTTCCATTGTCCACCGAAGACAGTTGTGAGATGTCTTCGGAGGGTGATTCTGATACAGAGGATGATTTTAATAATGTCAATGAAGAGCAGTCAATTTCCTCCATGTCCGAATCACTTTCAGAATCCTTCTCAGACAAATTATTAACAAATTCTTTTTCCTTGGTTTCAATTTGAGGTACAACCTTTTTCAAGATTGGAATTTCTTGTGGTAAGATTTTCAACAAATTATCAGCAGTGAGATGTTTTTCTACAGATATTAAACCATGTTTGTATGATGGATTTGTGACTTCGGACCCTGACACAATAGATTCACATTCATAGGATATGCCATCGACTTCCTTAAGTTTAAACTCAATAAAAGGCAATAGTTGTCTATGTTGAACATTGCAAACATCAGCTGAATGATAAATTCTTGTAATATGCGCATATAATCGTTTGGCTGTTTCACAAAATATGTTTCGCTGTTTCAAGATTACATCATGATTGTTTAAATTTTTTTTCTATTTTCTTCTAGCAGGGAGATTCTTAGATTGGATTTTTCTAGAGCTAGCTTTAGACTCTCAACTCTCCCCCTCAAGCTTAGAAACTCCTGCTCGGTGAGTATTTCCCTATTTTTAGCATCAACAAGTAATTTATGTATGACAGAACAATCACGAGTTATTTCATTTATAATGGGAGTAGATTGAGAAATAGGAATTTTAAAAAGATGAGAGGAGTTTGGATATCTGTTCTGGGATGGTTAGGCGAGTGTCATTTGCCATCAAGCATACTTCCTCATCGTCATCAGAAGAGTCATCAAAACTGGTCTTCGGAGTATCAGTAGCAATCATTTCATGTACCTTCAAAGTGACGAAACCAAGACCAGCAGTTATTCCAGCCTCCATCATCTCTTCATCATCCATCTTCTCTGAAGTGTCTTTTAGAAAGCTCTTACCGACATCATATGCCATGAAAGCACTATGAGTTGGCTTTCTCACTTCATCATCATTTGAGTCCGAAGACCAAACTTGATAGGATCCTTGATGATCATTAGCAGCCATTAGGGCTAGGTCTTTGGTCCTTACTCGAACTTCCTCCATTTTTCTTGCATAGTATGCTTCATCCTTCACTTGTGGTTTCTTCTCATTTTGTTTACGAAGCATACAATCTTTTGCAAAATGATTCTTACCATGACAATAGTTGCAGTCATAGCCTGAATCACCTGAGATCTTTTTCTCTTCAACTTTCTCTTTGGATGACTCCGAAGCCTGTTTTTCAGATGGCTTCGGGATTGGAGATTTTAAATTTTCATCCTTCGGAATGATCATCTCAGGTTTGGGTTTTGTATTGAAGTTTGATTTGTTGAAGTTCTTGACGAAAGGCTTCCCAGAGTTGTTTCTAATGAATGGTTTCTTGAACCTTCGACTATTAGCGGCATAGAGAGCAATAGTTTCACCATTCTCATCTACCATGTAAGCAGCAATGTCTTCATCACTTGTTTCTTCATCCTCCTTTGAAACAAGGGAAAGTGGTCCAGAACTAGCCATTTCACTTCTAAGACCCACAACATCTGGTTCATGGGATTTCAGCAGATTGTACAGAGCAGCCAACTTGTACTTCTCAATATTTTCGTAAGATTTTACCATGAGCATGATTGGTCTCCATTCCTTGCGAAGACTATAAAGAAACTTAATATTGATCTCTTGTTGGCTTCTTGTTTCACCGTACTTGTCTAAAGTGTAAATCATATTGCTCAGACGTTTGTAACAGGCTTCTAGGGACTCATTTTCTTCTTGCTTAAAGTTCTCGAAGTCCGTAAGGATTTCTTGAACTTTGCTTGTATGAAGGATTTTATCTCCTCCAAAACGGAGTTCTAGATTATCCCACATCTCTTTTGCAGATTTCGCATCAGCAATGTGATGGCTGACATCAGGACCCAAACCACTTCGTAGTTCACGCATGGCCCTCTCATCATTTTCAAGCTTCTTTATGTCAGCTGCATTAAGTACAACGGCTTCTTCTCCGTCAGGGACAACGAATCGACCCGCAATGTCTGTGTGTGGACCTTCAGTCACAGACCTCCATAAGTCTTTGTCCAGTCCAATAAGATAACCTTTCATTCGGCCAGCCCAGTAATCATAGTAAGAGGTTACTAGAACGGGGGCCTTCGTTGCAGAACCAATGAGGTTTGCATAGTTAAGCATATTGGCATAAGTTGCTGTAGAACCAGTCATTTTGATAGATTTCAATCAGATCTTTTCAGTAAAAACAAGTAATAGATATTTGCAACAGTTGCGGAAAGCTAGATCTGAGAATCGATTCAGATCTAGAACTGGAGCAATGGATTTCAAGCTCTACTATCAGGTTTTTGAGCTGACTCGCTCTGATACCACTTGTTGAGTGTTGAAATCAATTTAGATTTGACTAATGACTATTGTTCTAGTAGTTCTATGAAAGTTTAACAATCACATACGAGTAATATAAAACAATTAGATGAACAAAGAGAATTGAATAACTTGTGCCGAATGCTTCATTATAACTTTAGGGTTTTACAATGGGTTTTTCTATTGCATTCTAACACGGTATGGTACCACTGATATTTATACTAGTTCAGTGATACGCATAGTACAACCTTTTACAGAGAATATCCTATCAGTGTACTATCCAATAGGATAAGAGATTCATGCACCACGTATTGTACTATACGCGTGCACACAAAAGGTTGACAGGCTGTGAAGTCTTCGGATCCTCTGTGCATCACACTTCGGAGTCTTCAGACTTCGGGGTCTTCTACTTCTTTATTACTTCGGAGGTATGGGCAGAAGGACTTCGGATGGTTGGGCACTTCAGCACAAATTGACTCAATAGATCGGGATAGATCATAAGGTGCAGAAATTGATCGCCGTTGAGGTATCAACGAGGGCTATGATCGACAGCAATGGGTTAGGCGATGCATCTGGTTTGCTAGTCGATGCATATGGGTTTTGCATGTCGATGTTTCGAATGTCTATGGATGCGAATCCCGATAGACCTTATCCCTTTCCACTAGACTAAAACGGCATGGTACGAGGATTTGATTGGTTATAAAGGCTAGAGGCGCTGATCGATCGCGATCAGCACTAGGTATTAGTACAGACTCCAAGTGGGGGAGAGTTGGTGTTCAAAGAGAATATCTACAAGGTTACGGACCAGGTGAGTATCCTTACCTTACTATATGATGTTGCATGTTAGGCATCTTGTATGTTATTTACAGTTATATGATTTGCTCTATATCTGTGATTATTTGTGGTTGGGCTCAATACTGATGCGTGTCCCCTCGTAGCAGTTGTATGGCGAGTTGGACTATTGCCTTGTCCCATAGCTGTTGTATGATGGGCTGGGCCATAACCGGGAACCCATTGCTGTTGTATGATGGGTAGAACCGCCCCGTGTCCATAGCTGTTGTATGATGGACGCCCGTAGTTGTTGTATGGCGGGTAGGGTCGGGTCGTTCTCGAGGACGGGTTGTTTAATATGTGGGCATGTAGGGTAATTTGTGGACTCACTAAACTTTAAGCTTACCTGTTGATTTTATAACATTTCAGGTATTTCAAATGACAAAGGGAAGGGCAAGGCTTGACGGCAGCGCATCGCATACAAGATGTTGAAAAATATATTTTTGTATGTGACAATCACTGAAATAAGATGAACTGTTATTATCTAACAAATATTATCAGTTTATTTCAGATTGCGTGAATTCGAGATCAAAAACAAAAATAAATCAAGACCCGAGAAACTTTGAGAAAACATCCAAACCTGAGGAAGTAACGCTACGTACCAAAGAGCAAAATACAAAATATCAGACTGCTACAGCGCTCGCGACGCGACGGACCTCCTTGTCGCGACGCGAAGACCACCATCGCGAAGCCCCTCCAACGTGACACCACCAACTTTCTAATCGCGAGACTACCAACGCACTATACTTCGCGACGCGACCAAAAGCAACGCGACCAAAAGGAAACGCGACGAAAAGCTCGACATACCAGCGAAGACGCACTGACCCGACAAAAAGCGCACCGACCACCAGCCAAGCACCTTCGCGACGCGACGGCATGCCCGGTCGCGACGCGAACGCTGTGTGTTCAGCAACTATAAATTGAGCCTTTCTCTTGCTGTTTTGTTACACCCAATCAACCAAGCATTATATACTCATATACTCTCCAAGAAACCCACGACCAAAAACCTCAAGACTCTCAAATTTCTGCATTTGGCAACAAGAATCAAACCGCACAACCGCAAGAAACAAGATATCCTCCCGACACCAAAACTTCAAACCTCTAAACAACCTCTACCCGACACCAAACTTCAAACCTCCAAACAACCTTTACCCGATATCAAATATCACCAAAACCTCATCCTATCTAAAAGAACAAGAAATCGACACATCAAGAAAACCCGAGCAAAGAACAAGAATCGAAGCTTCAAAGAAAATCGTCATATTCATCTGCTATCGATAAGTTCTTTTGAAATTATCCGTGTTATTATTGATTTATTGAAACTGTTATAAATCAACTGTACCAAACATCCAAGACATAAAAATTGAACCGTGACAACGAAAACACATGTGGACTGTATTTAACCGAGACATCTAATTTCTAACTTCTAACATTTTTATTTATTGTAAAAACACGTTATCGTTGATAATGGCGTTTATTACATCTAACATCTAATTTCTAACTTCTAACTTCTAACCTTTTTATTTACTGTAAAAACACGTTATCGTTGATAATGGCGTTTATTACATCTAACATTTAACTTCTAATTTACCGCTTTCTGTCCATTTAAATATTGTCTAGTTTAGATTTACCGTTTTATCTTATTCCGCAACTATTATTTATTTCCGCATATTATAGATAAAATACATATCTGTCACACAGTAATCGGCTTAAAAACCCTTATTCGTGGTGATCGGTTATCGTGTATTTTCAACAATTGGTATCAGAGCTCGTGTGATTTAATCTGAAATTTTTGTCGTGAACTTTTCTGTAGCGTTTTTATAAACCACCAATAAGTTTCCTTTAAAAATTTCATCTTAATATCACTTGTTCATCAAAAAAAAAAATTAAATCTATTAAAAAAAAACATTTAAAAATTACTTGTGTGATTTATTTTGAAATTTTTTGTCGAAAACTTTTGTGTAGCGTTTTTATAAACCACCAATAAGTTTTCTTTAAAAATTTCATTTTAACATCACATTTTCGTTAACAAAAAAAAAAATGTCTTCCGCAAACTATTCAAACATAAATTCTGTATCTATTGCTAACAGTATAGGTTCAGGTACTCGAGCACCCATTCTTATTCCCTAAGAATATAAATCATGGGTAGGTCGTATGAATCTTCATCTCAACTCTATAAGTGAAGATGTGTGGAAATGTGTAAACGGATCTCTACCAGATAACATGACTTCTCTTACGAGTAACTTGGATATACTGAATGAAAGGAAGAAACTTGAACTTCAAGCCAAAAAGGAGCTTGTGTCTGGAATACCCCACAGTATTCTAAGCCAAATGAATGATATAATCCTTTTAACCGCAAACCAAATTTGGCAAACTTTGAAAAATTGTTTTGAAGGAAATGAGAGAATCATTGGAAACAAGAAAACATCTGTTTTAAACGAATTTGACAACTTCAAAATGTTTTCACATGAGACCATCCATGATGCTCATGACAGATTCAATCTCATTACCATCAAAATGAATAATTTAGGCATCAAAAAGTCACAGCATGAAATAAATCTCAAATTTTTAAACAACCTTTATGAAAGCTGGAAAATGGTCAAACTCATCATCCAGGGAAATCCGGCAATTCATACTGAATCTTTGTACAATCTGTACGGAGAATTACAATCGTATGAATCCTCGATTGACCCACCAACGTCTACTTCTTTTGGAGGACCGCTTGCTCTTTTGTCAACATCCTCTCAAAACCAAACACATTTTCCTGATCAAAGTCAAATTGATTTAAATCAAAACCAAGCTTTCTTAAGTAATCCTTGTGACTTGTCCGATCCAAATAATGAAGCTGACTACCATCAATTGTGTGCTTTGGTAGCAAACACTAATCTCGAAAGATTTTTGCCACATCATAGACCAAATTTTCAACAAAGATCTACTTTTGGACAAAACTTTCAGAATCGTGGATTTCAAAATAATCACAACTCTTACAATCAAAACAATGGTTTTCAAAATAACCAAAATTCTGGATTTCAGCAAAATCATTCAAAACCATCTCAACAGAAACAAACTCAAACATCCGAAAGACCACCCGTTAAGAGCCAAAAGGCTGACAATAACGATGATGATGATGATGACGTAATCATTTGTCACAAATGCAAAGGACTAAACCATTATGCCCGAGATTGTCGAGCCAAAATCAAGGTCAAAGACTCAGCTTACTACGCTCAAAAAGCCGAAGAACTGAAGAAACAAGAGAAGAAAGCAAAGCAAAAAGCTTTGATGGCATTCTACGAACCTAGCGTGGAACACTGGCCAACTTCTGATGATGAAACAGATAATGAACCAGCTCAGTCAAACTTCTGCTTCATGGCTGACAATGAACCAACCACAAGAGCTCCATATGTCATCGATCAGGCATTTTGTGCTGGAGAGCCCAAGGATGGCACATGGTATATTGATAGTGGCTGCTCCAAGCATATGACAGGAAACCAAAGCTTTCTACGAGACTTCAAACCCACAGAATCCAAACAAGATGTTACTTTTGGAAATAACATGACCGCAAGAATCAAAGGTTATGGAAACATAATAAATGGTCACTTCACCATCAAGAAAGTAGCCTATGTTGACGGCCTGAAACACAACCTAATCAGCGTATCACAACTTTGTGACAACAATCATGAAGTTCTTTTCACCAAACAACGAAGCATAATCACAGATGCCAAAACCAAAACCATTCTAGTTAATTCCGATCGTCTAGGCAACATGTATCCACTAGATATGGACCTTATCTATGGAAAATCGGACATCTGTCTCTTGTCCAAAGCTTCTGCTGATATTAGTTGGTTGTGGCATCGTCGTCTTTCCCATCTCAACTTCGGCTACATCAACAAGTTGATTGCAAATGATCTTGTTCGCGGACTGCCACTTCTGAAACTTGATAATGAAACTCTTTGTGCAGCTTGTGAAGGAGGAAAACTGTCCAAATCCTCTCATAAAAGCATTCCTGAATCTAGTGTATCCGAACCACTAGAATTACTGCACATTGACCTTTGCGGCCCTGCAAAAACCCAAAGCATAAAAGGGAAGAAATACATCCTTGTTATTATTGATGATTACTCACGCTTTACTTGGGTTTTCTTTTTAAGGCTAAAGTCAGAAGCACCTGAAGAAATAATCAACTTCATCAAACAGATTGAATTAAAGCTCAAACGACCCGTTCGAAGAATCCGAAGTGATAATGGTTTAAAGTTCAAAAACATAACTCTAGACTCATTTCTCAAAAACAAAGGCATCGAACACAACTTCTCAGCCCCTTACACTCCTCAACAAAACGGCGTTGTTGAAGGAAAGAACCGAACTCTGTGCGAAGCTGCAAGATCAATGCTTATCTTTGCTGATCTACCACAATACTTCTGGGCAGAAGCAATAGCCACAGCTTGCTACACTCAAAATCGTTCTTTAATCCATAAACAACTTCATAAAACACCATATGAAGTCATTAACAACCGAAAACCAAACATCAAATTCTTTCATATTTTTGGTTGTCGATGCTTCATAAAGAATAACAAAGATCATCTTTCAAAATTTGAATCAAGATCAGACGAAGGAATTTTCCTTGGTTACTCCTTTACCTTAGCTGCTTATCGAGTACTGAATAAACGTACTAGAGTAATTGAAGAAAGTACCGATATTCATTTCGATGAATTTTATGTCAGGAAATTGGATCGTAAACATTTTGGTTCTAAAATGATCGATAATATTTTTCAAAATCCAATTCAACAAATGCCTACTACGGACATAGAAATTGATCTTGATTTACTTTTTGAACAACCCAAAACCGCTTATAATTCTGAATTTCTAACATCTTCTACTTTTCCTACAGGAAACTCCGATGCAGAAACTTCACAATCAAACCAAGAAAATACAGATCAAGTCGAGGGGGAATTACCAACACCAAATCCCTCTTTGAACACTCCCAATCCACCTGTTCAAAATGATCCCAGTGCATCATCTATGGGGGAACCTTCATTACCCCATTCTCACCCTATAATCCAAAAAGATATATCTGACAACAACCAAAATCTATTCCCAACAGAATCACCTGACTAAGAAGAACAATGGGACATAGAAACACCAATCGAAATACCTGAAAAAACTCGCCTAAACAAATGGACCAGGAATCATCCTGCAAACCAAATCATAGGAGATCCCAATTCTGGTATTCAAACAAGAGCCGCTACCTCAAATGAATGTTTATACGGAGCGTTCTTATCCATGACTGAACCCAAAACCATCCATTCAGCTCTCAAAGATCCAGACTGGGTCAAAGCCATGCAAGAAGAACTAGCTGAATTCGAAAGAAACCAAGTATGGGATCTTGTTCCTACTCCTCCCGATGTTACTGTAGTAGGTTCAAGATGGGTTTTCAGAAACAAAACTGATGATCAAGGCATAGTCTGTAGAAACAAAGAAAGACTTGTCGTCAAGGGCTATTCACAACAAGAAGGAATCGACTACGATGAAACTTATGCTCCAGTTGCAAGACTTGAAGCCATTCGTATCTTTCTAGCATATGCAGCTCACAAGAACTTCAAAGTATTTTAAATGGATGTAAAATGTGCATTTTTACATGGAGAGATTGATCGCGATGTGTATATTCAACGACCTCCAGGTTTTGAAGATCCACAGTTCCCAAATCACAGTTTTAAGTTACAAAAAGCAGTTTATGGCTTAAAACAAGCACCTCGAGCCTGGTATTCAACATTGTCAACATTTCTAGAAGAATCAGGATTCAAAAGAGGTTCAATTGATCAAACTCTCTTTCGTAAAATTTTTAATAAACATCTGTTAATCGTTCAAATATATGTCGATGACATTATTTTCGGTTCAACTGATGAATCATTGAGTGTCAAGTTTGCAGATTTAATGAAGAGCAAATTTGAGATGAGCATGATAGGAGAAATGACTACTTTTCTTGGACTTCAAGTCAAACAATCATCAGATGGAATTTTCATCAATCAAGAAAATTATGTCAAAAATCTTCTAACTCGTTTTTCTCTTGACAAATCAAATACAGCAAAAACCCCAATGGCCTTTGGTTACAAATTAGATGCAGACTTAAATGGCAAGCCTGTCGATCAAAAGAAATATCGAGGAATGATAGGATCACTCCTATACCTCACAGCCAGCAGACCCGACATCATGTTTTCTACATGTGTCTGTGCCAGATACCAAGCCAATCCTATGGAATCTCATGCTATAGCTGTAAAAAGAATTTTTAAATATCTTAAAGGAACTCCATCTCTTGGCCTTTGGTATCCTGCTAACTCTGATTTTCAGCTTAATGCCTTCACCGACTCCGACTATGGAGGATGCAGACTAGACAGAAAAAGCACATCTGGTTCTTGTCAATTTCTAGGAGGCAGACTGGTAAGTTGGACTTCAAAGAACCAATCATGCGTGTCCACTTCAACCGCAGAAGCTGAATATGTAGCTGCTGCAAGCTGCTGTTCACAAGTCATGTGGATGCAAACTCAATTACGTGACTATGGCTACAAAGTATCACAAATTCCCATATTTTGTGACTCAACCAGCGTAATTGCCATTTCTCACAATCCCGTGCACCATTCCATGACAAAGCACATCGACATTCGATATCATTTCCTCAAAGACAACATACAAAAAGGTCATATCGAATTGCACTTCATAAACACCGAAGATCAAATTGCCGATGTCTTTACTAAGGCTTTAGACGAAACCAAGTTTCAATACTTCCTAGGCCATCTAGGAATGTTGAATCCAGATAACATCCATCCCTAATCTCTTACATTTTGTTTGTACAAAAGAGTGTTTACTTTCATTCAAATAACCAAAATCTTCCAAAAACATTCAAATAACCAAAATTTTCCAAAAACATCCACATAATCAAAAATAAAAAAAAATTAGGATAAAGTTTCATCTTTTTTAAGTCCTTATAAAACCATGTGATTAACATCTTCTTGACTAAATTTTCAGATACTTATGCTCGATGAATGTTCTCAGTTATATTAATTCTTAAATTAAAGTGAAGGTTCAAATCTCAAAATTTTCGTTATGTACATTCTCCTATTCCCTTTGAATTTATTTCAAATATAACGATTCTATCTACTAAGGGACATAAGATCAGGAGATTCAGATGAAAACCAAACCCATGTGAGAATTTGTGCCTCAACTGCTAAGTGAAATTCATTTCTGTGAGCAAAGGTGTTTTCATGATGACTTATAGGATTTATACTCTTATACCGTGATGCTAGTCTCATTTTTGCTTAGATATCAAAATGACCAGGGACGATACAATCATTTCTTTATATATTAGACAAACTGTCTATTATATCACCTATCCCTATCCTCAATCAAGCCACTTCAAGAAAAGATATTTCATCTTGCATAGCAAGTCTGACAATTGAAGAAACGACAAAGTCGTATCCAAGAAAACCAAAAGAAAACTCAAAATCTCAAAACACAAATGATGTCAACAGATCACAATTGGTAAACACATCAGATATCTTTTCACAAATCAAGAAAAGATAAAGACAAAGGTGAACACTTCACCAAAGCAAAAGAAGAGTTATTACAAAAATCCATAAAGACAGACATCTCTCAAACAGATTCTCAAATGCTTTATCAAATATAACTGTTAAAACCAAATATTTACCGGGATACTGTAGCCTTCATAATTGAATATCCTTAGTTGCAAACTGCACTATGAATATTTCTAAACCCCTCTACATGCATTTCCCGACGGAGAGAGAGTGAACATCAATGGCATGAATGAAGAAACCCTCTGAGTAATGCCGAAACCAGTCTTATGTGATTGATTATCTAATATGAAGACCAAGTGACTAAAGTATATAGGTATAAATCCACATTAAGCATAAGTCAACACCTTCAAACTGAGAAATATCACTCATCTTTAGTGATTATACACCCGTTCTGCACCCAGAACAAACAAACACCTCAATCAAGTGTGAGCTATACCTATGAGAGTTCATCTGAATCGACCTATTAAGATCACTTGTCGTCTTTATAAATGTTATAAAATCTTAAGGAATATTATGAAAGTACATATACAAAAACCTTTTGATAATTGAACATGAAACTTTGATTCAGAAACAAATATTCTTGACAAACATTTTTCAAAACATAAGTAAAATCTAGTCACACTCTTTCAAAACAAGTGATATGGTTTTATAAATGTTTTATCCAAATTACAAGAATTTTCAACCTTACCTTTTAATCTGTTCTTATTTCAGTAATGATCACATAGGGGGAAATTGTTGAAAAATATATTTTTGTATGTGACAATCACTGAAATAAGATGAACTGTTATTATCTAACAAATATTATCAGTTTATTTCAGATTGCGTGAATTCGAGATCAAAAACAAAAATAAATCAAGACCCGAGAAACTTTGAGAAAACATCCAAACCTGAGGAAGTAACGCTACGTACCAAAGAGCAAAATACAAAATATCAGACTGCTACAGCGCTCGCGACGCGACGGACCTCCTTGTCGCGACGCGAAGACCACCATCGCGAAGCCCCTCGAACGTGACACCACCAACTTTCTAATCGCGAGACTACCAACGCACTATACTTCGCGACGCGACCAAAAGCAACGCGACCAAAAGGAAACGCGACGAAAAGCTCGACATACCAGCGAAGACGCACTGACCCGACAAAAAGCACACCGACCACCAGCCAAGCACCTTAGCGACGCGACGGCATGCCCGGTCGCGACGCGAACGCTGTGTGTTCAGCAACTATAAATTGAGCCTTTCTCTTGCTGTTTTGTTACACCCAATAAACCAAGCATTATACACTCATATACTCTCCAAGAAACCCACGACTAGAAACCTCAAGACTCTCAAATTTCTGCATTTGGCAACAAGAATCAAACCGCACAACCGCAAGAAACAAGATATCCTCCCGACACCAAAACTTCAAACCTCTAAACAACCTCTACCCGACACCAAACTTCAAACCTCCAAACAACCTTTACCCGATATCAAATATCACCAAAACCTCATCCTATCTAAAAGAACAAGAAATCGACACATCAAGAAAACCCGAGCAAAGAACAAGAATCGAAGCTTCAAAGAAAATCGTCATATTCATCTGCTATCGATAAGTTCTTTTGAAATTATCCGTGTTATTATTGATTTATTGAAACTGTTATAAATCAACTGTACCAAACATCCAAGACATAAAAATTGAACCGTGACAACGAAAACACATGTGGACTGTATTTAACCGAGACATCTAATTTCTAACTTCTAACATTTTTATTTATTGTAAAAACACGTTATCGTTGATAATGGCGTTTATTACATCTAACATCTAATTTCTAACTTCTAACTTCTAACCTTTTTATTTACTGTAAAAACACGTTATCGTTGATAATGGCGTTTATTACATCTAACATTTAACTTCTAGTTTACCGCTTTCTGTCCATTTAAATATTGTCTAGTTTAGATTTACCGTTTTATCTTATTCCGCAACTCTTATTTATTTCCGCATATTATAGATAAAATACATATCTGTCACACAGTAATCGGCTTAAAAACCCTTATTCGTGGTGATCGGTTATCGTGTACCATTTGAGTCCCACATGACTAAGATTGAGAACAGTCTAAAAGCTGATCTCAGACTGTATCATGACACAATAGTCAAATCTGATATCTACAAATCTGAATTACAAACATTGCAACTCAGATTTGGAGAATCCACAAGGACTAGAGACAAACTTGAAAGAGACATTGAACAAAAATCTGAAGAAAATAATCACGTCCTAGAACAATTAAATGAAGCTCTAAAACAAAAAAGGGACTTAGAAATAAAAAATCAATCTGTTATTTCATCTGAAATAAAAGATACCTTAGAAAAGGAAGTCCTTCAGTTAAAACAAAAAGTTCAAGATTTAACTGACAAAAACACTAGTTTAAATCTAAAACTAGATGATTCTTCAAAGCAAATCAAATTTCTTGAATCCGAAAATCAAATATTTCAAGGAAAACTGGAATTTATCAATATTGCCAGAAAATTGAGTGATGATGTGTTCACTAAAGCAAACAATTTAGGAACTGGCAAAATTGATACGAACTATAAACCAGGAATTGGAAGAGAATCTTTTGAAAATGAAATGACTGAAAATGAAAATGGGAAAATTAGTGAAAATTCTAAATCACCACAACCAGATTTTTTTCTCATCTGCTAATGAGGACGATTCAGATGATGAAACAGTTATCAACTGCAGCCCAGATGATACCTTTTTCAACAAGTCATACAAAAGAGTTGTAAAATCTGAATCAGACTCTTCTAGTTCAGTACTCATCAATTAAGATCTACTAAACTAACAAAGAATGATGGCACGATCAAACTTGAAAATTTCTTAAATGGAGAAAATTCTGTTCATCAAAATGGTAGTACTTCTGTTCCAACTGTTTTTCCCTCTTTAAACTCAACCTTTATTGGAAAGAACAGTCAGGGACAAAAGTATTCAAAGAAACAACAGACAAATAAACAACCAATTCAAGCTGTCTTTAAACCAAAAGAACAAAGCAAGCCCATTGTTTTCAAAGAAAAACCTTTGAAACCAGTCGCTGTGCCACAAAAACAAACCTTTAATCCAAAACAAAAACCTTTTCAAAAACCGATTCAAAGTCACTTTCAAAAGATAAACTTCAATCTCTCAAGGAACTTTCAGAAACCATCATTTCACCAAACTCCATTCCATCATCAAAGTGTTTTCCAAAACCATTCAGATCCCAGATACAAATAAAGGTTATCAAACAGAACTTCACATATAGGATACTTTTCACAAAATCAGAAATCGTTTCAAATGACAGGTTTTCAAAGACAAATCTTAAATTGGGAAAATCTGATAAGTCAAATCAAGCCTCAACCACTTCGTCCAATTAACAACTGAAAACCAAACCCATGTGAGAATTTGTGCCTCAACTGCTAAGTGAAATTCATTTCTGTGAGCAAAGGTGTTTTCATGATGACTTATAGGATTTATACTCTTATACCGTGATGCTAGTCTCATTTTTGCTTAGATATCAAAATGACCAGGGACGATACAATCATTTTTTTATATATTAGACAAACTGTCTATTATATCACCTATCCCTATCCTCAATCAAGCCACTTCAAGAAAAGATATTTCATCTTGCATAGCAAGTCTGACAATTGAAGAAACGACAAAGTCGTATCCAAGAAAACCAGAAGAAAACTCAAAATCTCAAAACACAAATGATGTCAACAGATCACAATTGGTAAACACATCAGATATCTTTTCACAAATCAAGAAAAGATAAAGACAAAGGTGAACACTTCACCAAAGCAAAAGAAGAGTTATTACAAAAATCCATAAAGACAGACATCTCTCAAACAGATTCTCAAATGCTTTATCAAATATAACTGTTAAAACCAAAGATTTACCGGGATACTGTAGCCTTCATAATTGAATATCCTTAGTTGCAAACTGCACTATGAATATTTCTAAACCCCTCTACATGCATTTCCCGACGGAGAGAGAGTGAACATCAATGGCATGAATGAAGAAACCCTCTGAGTAATGCCGAAACCAGTCTTATGTGATTGATTATCTAATATAAAGACCAAGTGACTAAAGTATATAGGTATAAATCCACATTAAGCATAAGTCAACACCTTCAAACTGAGAAATATCACTCATCTTTAGTGATTATACACCCGTTCTGCACCCAGAACAAACAAACACCTCAATCAAGTGTGAGCTATACCTATGAGAGTTCATCTGAATCGACCTATTAAGATCACTTGTCGTCTTTATAAATGTTATAAAATCTTAAGGAATATTATGAAAGTACATATACAAAAACCTTTTGATAATTGAACATGAAACTTTGATTCAGAAACAAATATTCTTGACAAACATTTTTCAAAACATAAGTAAAATCTAGTCACACTCTTTCAAAACAAGTGATATGGTTTTATAAATGTTTTATCCAAATTACAAGAAATTTCAACCTTACCTTTTAATCTGTTCTTATTTCAGTAATGATCACATAGGGGGAAATTGTTGAAAAATATATTTTTGTATGTGACAATCACTGAAATAAGATGAACTGTTATTATCTAACAAATATTATCAGTTTATTTCAGATTGCGTGAATTCGAGATCAAAAACAAAAATAAATCAAGACCCGAGAAACTTTGAGAAAACATCCAAACCTGAGGAAGTAACGCTACGTACCAAAGAGCAAAATACAAAATATCAGACTGCTACAGCGCTCGCGACGCGACGGACCTCCTTGTCGCGACGCGAAGACCACCATCGCGAAGCCCCTCCAACGTGACACCACCAACTTTCAAATCGCGAGACTACCAACGCACTATACTTCGCGACGCGACCAAAAGCAACGCGACCAAAAGCAACGCGACCAAAAGGAAACGCGACGAAAATCTCGACATACCAGCGAAGACGCACTGACCCGACAAAAAGCGCACCGACCACCAGCCAAGCACCTTCGCGACGCGACGACATGCCCGGTCGCGACGCGAACGCTGTGTGTTCAGCAACTATAAATTGAGCCTTTCTCTTGCTGTTTTGTTACACCCAATCAACCAAGCATTATACACTCATATACTCTCCAAGAAACCCACGACCAGAAACCTCAAGACTCTCAAATTTCTGCATTTGGCAACAAGAATCAAACCGCACAACCGCAAGAAACAAGATATCCTCCCGACACCAAAACTTCAAACCTCTAAACAACCTCTACCCGACACCAAACTTCAAACCTCCAAACAACCTTTACCCGATATCAAATATCACCAAAACCTCATCCTATCTAAAAGAACAAGAAATCGACACATCAAGAAAACCCGAGCAAAGAACAAGAATCGAAGCTTCAAAGAAAATCGTCATATTCATCTGCTATCGATAAGTTCTTTTGAAATTATCCGTGTTATTATTGATTTATTGAAACTGTTATAAATCAACTGTACCAAACATCCAAGACATAAAAATTGAACCGTGACAACGAAAACACATGTGGACTGTATTTAACCGAGACATCTAATTTCTAACTTCTAACATTTTTATTTATTGTAAAAACACGTTATCGTTGATAATGGCGTTTATTACATCTAACATCTAATTTCTAACTTCTAACTTCTAACCTTTTTATTTACTGTAAAAACACGTTATCGTTGATAATGGCGTTTATTACATCTAACATTTAACTTCTAATTTACCGCTTTCTGTCCATTTAAATATTGTCTAGTTTAGATTTACCGTTTTATCTTATTCCGCAACTCTTATTTATTTCCGCATATTATAGATAAAATACATATCTGTCACACAGTAATCGGCTTAAAAACCCTTATTCGTGGTGATCGGTTATCGTGTACCATTTGAGTCCCACATGACTAAGATTGAGAACAGTCTAAAAGCTGATCTCAGACTGTATCATGACACAATAGTCAAATCTGATATCTACAAATCTGAATTACAAACATTGCAACTCAGATTTGGAGAATCCACAAGGACTAGAGACAAACTTGAAAGAGACATTGAACAAAAATCTGAAGAAAATAATCACGTCCTAGAACAATTAAATGAAGCTCTAAAACAAAAAAGGGACTTAGAAATAAAAAATCAATCTGTTATTTCATCTGAAATAAAAGATACCTTAGAAAAGGAAGTCCTTCAGTTAAAACAAAAAGTTCAAGATTTAACTGACAAAAACACTAGTTTAAATCTAAAACTAGATGATTCTTCAAAGCAAATCAAATTTCTTGAATCCGAAAATCAAATATTTCAAGGAAAACTGGAATTTATCAATATTGCCAGAAAATTGAGTGATGATGTGTTCACTAAAGTAAACAATTTAGGAACTGGCAAAATTGATACGAACTATAAACCAGGAATTGGAAGAGAATCTTTTGAAAATGAAATGACTGAAAATGAAAATGGGAAAATTAGTGAAAATTCTAAATCACCACAACCAGATTTTTTTCTCATCTGCTAATGAGGACGATTCAGATGATGAAAGGATCCTGCCACCCCATCTAATCTTCTACCTGGCCGTTCTTTACATGATAAATCATGGAGTATAATATTGGAATTATTGAAGGGTTTAATGATGCGACTATAATATAGTTAAAGATTAAGAAATGATAGATTTCTTATTATGTTAACAGTTAAAGTTGAAGGAAATACAAAGCCGAGAAAGATAAACGATATAGTCAACTATAATCAGGTGAGTCTTCTCACTATACTATAGGTGATATTGCATGCGTAGGAAGGAAGATATGTTAGACTAAGGTGATCTTACCTGTGATGATAACTGTATGAATTATTGCTATGATAATGATTGTTTGTGGACGGAACGGGATAGCCCGCGAGCCAATAGGCGGAACGGGAATAGCCTGCGATTCATTAGACGGAACGGGATAGCCCGCGAGCCAATAGGCGGAACGGGAATAGCCTGCGAGTCATTAGACGGAACGGGAGAAGCCTGCGAGCGATAAGACAAGAACGGGAATTACCCGTGAGTCTTCAGCAGAACAGGGATAGCCTGCGAGTCTCACAGACATATGAATGGTTATGATGTGTTGTATGTTATGTGATGGATCGTATGGTATTTTGAGGAACTCACTAAGCTTCGTGCTTACCCTTTCCCTATATAAACTATTGTTTCAGGTACATCAGGTACCATGGATGGCAAGGCATGACGTGTATACACTGTGCTGCTTCATTGGAGGACTGTTTTTGAATTAATATTCCGCTATATTGAAATTTCGTTAACTTCTGTTAATCCTGGGGTGTTTTCATTAAACTTATAAGTTATGGAATTTTATGAAAATTAATTAAGTGGCTTTTCTTGTATTGAAGTTTTCGTTTAAAATTTTTTTAAATTTACCCTAAATTTTGGGATGTTACAAGTTGGTATCAGAGCCAGGTTGAGAGAATCAGGCTCACTTAGTGAGTTCTGGACTCAAGTTGAGGCTTAAGAGTTTTCTTAAAACATTTTTACGAAAGAAGGATGTTTTATGAAGGGTGAACTGAAGACACAGTGTGTACCGCCAGCTGACGCCAGTATGAGAAAAGGGTTAAGTATTTAATATTGTGGATGTTAAAAAAACATATGGTATATGTTTGCTGAAATGCCTAGTAGAGATCACATATTGTTGTATTATTATCTGCTATTTGCTAATAGAACTGTATGCTAGTGCCGATAGGTTGCTTAGAGATTTCCACTAAGTTGTATACAATACGGACTGAATAGTCATAGAATGTGTGAGTTGACCTTATTGCATGTTCCTTGTTTGGTTGTTGCCTTAGGGAAGATTCTCTTATTTAAAAGACTGTTTAGTTCGATATTGTATACAACTACGTTCGCGAAACAACCTGTCATCACTGGAGGAAGTTCCGTCTTAGTTAGAATAGCAGGGTGGGGGTGGGATTCCAAGTATTCCTAGAAGGGTTGACATATGCCTTGTAAGGGCATATGTGTTAAAATTATCGGTAAGAAGCGAATTGGATATTTCGAGACGGGTCTTGGAACGAACATGGATAGGTGTGGAAGGTAGTAGTAGAGCTCCTACTATCGAAAGCACAGGATCCACGTTCGAGTCGGGAGTTCGTCACGAAGGATCCAAGGAGCTGAATATGTGAGTGTCTGGCATAATTAACTTAAATGCTAGTGTAATGTGGTAAACTTTTATCCATTCAATTTTTGAATGTTGATTGTGAGGTTCAGTAGGAACAATTAAGATGCGATCATACCAGTTTGGTTAGACCGATCATGCTTAAGTTAATTACTGAGCTTAAAGACTGTTGAAAGGGAGAATGCCAAAATGCTATTGTGGTAGCTATTTTTCATGCAACTAATGGGCGCACAAGTCAGACAGGGACTAGAGGATGTAAGGGTGAGTTTTCCAACTCACGGTCAAAGAGGTGCAAGCGGCGCCTGAGATGATAGCGGGTCGTGTGGGTTGAGAGTTTGGATCACTCACTCGTGATTGAGGTAACTGACGATAGAGGTGTTGACTAGGGTCGCAAGCGGATGAGTAACATATGATGTTTGATGTAAACATCTTTACATTATCGAAACATGTTTATTGAGATAGTGTTTGCCCCGATGCAAGTTGTTGGCTGAGCAGAGTGGGCTTGTTTTTCGTTCGAGAGAGTAAGGGCTCGTAAAAAAAAATATAAATCGAATAAACAGACTTGGACTTTAGTCCAAGTGGGGGAGGAATACGAAATTAAGGGAACAACATGAATATTATATTGAATCAATGAAATTATTAAAATTATAGTAACATGTCAATATATTTAATTCATTACTACAACTTTATATTAATACATTAAGAAAAGTTTACAGAACTACTAACCTAAACTGAAGAATCAGAAGGAAGCGAAAAAAGATCTTCTACACTCCACTCTTTGTCATCAGTAGGTCGACTTGTACCTTCTTGAGAATTTGGAAGGGGTATGTATTCAGTTATTGGAGGAGGAGCTCCAAGGTGTGGGGTCTCGATAGGGTTGGAACCCGTAACCCCATGATTATGGGCTAAAAACTGACTCGTTTGGGGAGTGTGTAAGTAGGGAAGTGATGAGGAAGGGTTCCAATTCGGAACCAGTTGGGGGTAGCTATAAGGAGGAAACCAGGCTAGGTTACCTACAGAGCCTCCAAAATTCCCCTCACTCACAGGCTCGAGTAAACCAGGATTAATACTACTCATACCAGAATTAGATGGCAGAGATTGCTGCTGTGTATGAGTTTTGGATGAAGTTTCCCCTTTTTCCAGAAATTTTCTTTTCTTATATTCAATCTTATGAGCAGCTTGTATCAGTTTCTTTGTGCCGTCTGTTAGACCCGATTGTGATCCTTCAATTATCGCTTCTTTTTCCTTTTTTAGGTTGGGTATTAAATCTCCCGATAATTCTGTTGCCTTAATAAATTCATTACCAAATTCCCGTGGCACAAATAATTTTAGTAATTTCAACCTTATGATATAAAGGAATTAAAAAAAATGTAGTTCTTTACCTCACCACGATCAATAAGGGTTTGCAAACTCGTAAGTTGTCGTTGGGGCCAATGATTGATACCTAATTCTCTACAGCGTTTTTTTAATTGTGTCGTTCCAATGTTGAGTTCCTTCGCAGCTTTCTCAATTGGTTCGTTAAAGTGTTCAGCTATTATTTCCCTACTTAATAAATGTCTGAAACCCCTTCCACTGCCACCTGCTATGTTTTCTGAACTAGAAGGTTCAAATCTAATTGTATTGTTATCATTCTGGATCATTTGAACATGATCCTGATTTTTTGACCCAAAGATGGACATTGATTCATCAAAATTAGTGGCCTCTATCGGTAATACTTGTTGGTTTTCAACTAAAATACCAGGATTTTGAAATCCTTCTAGGTTCCTTTGAATCACCTGAAGGTGATTTTGGTATTGAAAACCAACCCCAAACTCGGGATTCATATCAATATTGATGTTATCAATCGTCTGTAATTGATTGTCATTTTGAATGTCAGCCATAAATCCTTGATTCATGGGGATGATCTCACTGCTCATTGAGGGTACGTCGATGAATGGATTGTACTCAGTTAGACCATCCACAAATGGGTCTACAAATAACACATGTCAAATGATAAAACAAAACAGAATACTTATAAATGGATCATTCAAAAGAATTTAACCTGATAGAAGGCATGGAGTCTGATCAAGTGCAAAGTCAGATGCATGCACCGGATCATCTGAGTTAATGTTCAACTCGGGAAAAATTTCCGGCTCATCGTGGAGATGCTCTATTGGTAGTATATCTGGAAGACTGTACCATAATTCAAAATCAAACAAAACATTAGAAAGGTAATCGAAGTATGGATGATAGATGTCTAGAATGTTAGAGTCACCGAACTCTATTAAGAATGCTTGGTTTGAAGTATCCACTCCTTGCGGAAAACCAGGTCCAGGGTTCGACAGATCGCCCATTGAAGATCTGTTTTCCATGACTCGGCTTTAAATATGAGTTCGTTTATGAACAAACTAGTGATAAGAGAGGAAGAGACTGAAAATGAATGTGGAAATGAATGATACTACATACCTGTATATATAGTATCTTGCAGCTGGAACCGAAAGGTCACACGGAACTGAAAGGACACCTCACGTTTTAATTACCGAAATTCAAACTAACTACAGTAGATGCAACTTTTCACTACCTCAAGTGACATTTTTTCAAAATTCCCTGCTTGACTCTCGTGAGAACGAGATAATAAAGAGATTCTTGAAATAAAACAAAATTTTATGTCTCCATATAATAGAAATAGTTTAAAGAGTGTTCAGTACTTCAAAGAAAAAAAAAAAGAACTTACGAAAGATGATGTAAATTTTATATTTTTCGGTAAAACAAAAATCTTTGGAGATTTTACAAATGTAGAATTATTTAGCCAAAAAGTATTTAAAAGAAAATATTGAATTGAGACAAATGTGTGTTGAAATATGCGAATTCATATAAATACGAAATAGTGTAAAAAATTAGGTGTTGCAAGTTAACTAGGTTAACTATGTATACATGAAGATTAGAAAGTACTAAATATGTACTGTAGAAAGTAGCCGGTCAAGTTGATGTGTGGGACTGTGAGAAACAGTTAGAGTTTTACATCTAGAGTAACTAGAAGAAAAGACGTATGGAGTGAATGAGAATAATAGGACCTTAAGCATTATTACAGAGACATGTGAAAGTTGAAGGGAAAGATAATGAAACCTTGTAAAGGTTCGACAATAAGATGAGGAGGATTTTTGAAGAACATAAGGACTCGATGGGAAATACAAAGAGGCGTTCGAGAATGCGGATTTCGGGACGAAATCCAAATAAGAGGGGGAGACTTGTAAGACCCGTATCCTGATTATAACATATACTTAAAATAAGAGTGTTAGGAATTATATGATTTTTGGTAGTTATAAAGCTAAGAAAAACTTTAGTTACAATTTCATATAAAATCAGCATTTTGTGTCGTTTTTAGAAAACTCATAATTAATTCTAGGAAAATTGTTTGGACCTCAAACCAATGCACAAAGTTTACAAATTGAGACTAGTACAATTACCAAAAATAATAGTAAGCTTGAAAATGAGATTATATATGGTAAAAAATGCAATCTTTACTGATTAGTTCGGAATTGACAGATTAGATAGTCTGTTTTCAAAAATTCATAATAAATCATAGAAAAATCGTATAAATACGTAAAATACATCCCTGGAAAGGTATTGAGATGAATGTTCTGAATATCAAATAAAAACGTGAATTTAATGGGTTTAAGATCGGCTAAACCAGTCTTGAACAGACTGATTCTAGAAGGCCTTTAATTTCAACAAAATTATATTATTAAAATCTTTTGTCAAAAGTGTCATGCCATTTTTTATTCAAGAATTCAAGTATAAATACCCCCAAAACATCTCATAAACCACACCAACAAATCTCAATCCAATATATAGAGGTTTCTAAGCACTAGAGTGTAAGAAGTGAGCGGAAGGAAGCTTAAAAGCCTAGCGAAGAAGTTATAGGTTCCGACGACTGGTCATAAGGTAACTACAAACTTTTCTATAGCTTAATTAGGTATTGTAAAATAGTTTTTGTGTTAAGAAGTAGAATATTTAATAAGTATAACATATGTTATATTATACTAATTTCTAACAATAGTAAACAAAAACCTTAAAATGTCGTTATTATAACAATTCGTAATTTCCGAATATAATACCGATTGATTTACTTACGAGGACGGTGACTAGGCCGATTACTTGGGATCTGGTTGTTGGATTTTCCGAAAGGCTAAAATGCTGAAAGGATCCTGCCACCCCATCTAATCTTCTACCTGGCCGTTCTTTACATGATAAATCATGGAGTATAATATTGGAATTATTGAAGGGTTTAATGATGCGACTATAATATAGTTAAAGATTAAGAAATGATAGATTTCTTATTATGTTAACAGTTAAAGTTGAAGGAAATACAAAGCCGAGAAAGATAAACGATATAGTCAACTATAATCAGGTGAGTCTTCTCACTATACTATAGGTGATATTGCATGCGTAGGAAGGAAGATATGTTAGACTAAGGTGATCTTACCTGTGATGATAATTGTATGAATTATTGCTATGATAATGATTGTTTGTGGACGGAACGGGATAGCCCGCGAGCCAATAGGCGGAACGGGAATAGCCTGCGAGTCATTAGACGGAACGGGATAGCCCGCGAGCCAATAGGCGGAACGGGAATAGCCTGCGAGTCATTAGACGGAACGGGAGAAGCCTGCGAGCGATAAGACAAGAACGGGAATTACCCGTGAGTCTTCAGCAGAACAGGGATAGCCCGCGAGTCTCACAGACATATGAATGGTTATGATGTGTTGTATGTTATGTGATGTTGGGAATCAGACAGGGTACACGCAGCGGAAACACTATCACACACACAAACTCACGAAAATAAAGCAAGAAGAACACAAGGATTTTACGTGGTTCGGATTCGGTGTCAATCCTACATCTACGGGCTACAACTAGATTTTATTTAACAATGAGATTACAAGAGATACACTCAATTCTTATAGGTATTGAGTTGTGGTGCAATTTTCCTTGAACATATGAAGGCTATTTATACATATGAGAATGTAATGTGAATGTAGAGTTGTGTTTCAACACATTCACCAACCTTTGAAAATTGTTTCACCAAACTTTGAAAAAACAACTTCAAAATGTTCACATTCACCTAACAATCTCCCACTTGAAGATTTTGAACATCTCTCATTAATCTCCTAACATAACAAGTCTTCCAAGCTTCCAGTTCCAAAGAACAAGCTAAGACTCAGCCAATTTCCTAGTTGCAGCCGCCCCTCATCATCAAGTACTAGAAGGGCCAGTTGAAGCTCCTACAAGCTCCAACTCAGTCGTGGTCAATACCGCCACCGACTCATCCCCTGTCTCAACCGGTTTGGACACTCTACCGGATCCAGAGATACACCGAGGACCACTAACACTCTCCAAACTTTGCAAACTTCCAACAGGAGAGAATTTTTCAGTCTTAGTCTTCAAAACCCAATGGCTCTTTGTAACTGTACCCGGAACACACCCCGTGCTCCCACTGTCACAAAATCTCCTGAATGGTTTAGACTTTCCGACTCGTTCAGCTAACATCCCCTTGGCTCCAGAATTCATGTTTGCAAAATGAACTCTCTTAGCACTAGATTTAGCGAACCAGATTTTGCCATGCTTAACCGGGACGGTCATACTTCCCTCAGCAGGTACCTCAACCATATACAATGACCCACGCTTCATACCTTGAGCAATCACCGAATTACCATTGACCACCCTCCATTTACCACCACCAAACCTTACTTCCAGTCCTTGTTTATCCAACTGACCAACAGAAATCAATTTCTTCTTCAGCTCCAGAATCACCCTGACATTCTTCAGGTTCCATGTAGTTCCCAATGAAGTAACCAGATCAATATCTCCCATGCCCGTTACTTGAAGCATCTCGTCATTTGCTAACCGTACCTTCCCAAAATCTCCTTCTTTTAGATTCACCATCGTTTCCCCGTTGTCCATGGCGTGAAACGAAGCCCCTGAATCCATGACCCAAGAGTCTATAGAACTTTCCATACTTAGTATCAGTGCATCATCCTCAGACACACCCTCAGCACCAGTAATGTTCAATTCTTTCTTTGGACATTGACTCTTAACATGTCCCACCTCTTGGCAGTTCCAGCACTTCACATTCTTCCAAGTTCTAGATGAACTTCTTCCCCGACTCCCACTGCTCCCACTATTCCTGCTATTCCCTCTACCTCTTCCGATATTTAATAACTCAGAAGAAGAAGATCCACCTTGATTCTTGCGTCTGACATCCTCGCCAAGAACCAAATCTCTAACCCCTTCAAAAGTCATACCACTGGTCCCCACTGAACTTGTAACAGCGGTTACTGTTCCAGACCAGCTATCAGGTAGTGAAGCTAGTAGTAGTGAAGCTTGAGTCTCGTTATCAAATTTAATTCCCACAGATGACAATCTGGACAGAATTGAATTTAGATTGTTAATGTGAACCGTAATTGAGCTGCCTTCATTCATCCTTGTCGTGAACAATTCCATCATCAAGAACACCTTGTTAGCCGCCGACGGTTTCTCATACATGTTCGTCAGAGCATCCATCATACCACGCGCCGTGGTTTCCTTCATGATGTTGAAAGCAACGCTCTTTGACAACGACAATGTAATAACCGCCCTAGCTTTCTTGTCCTTTGAGTTCCACGCATCTTCAGCAGCTTTTTCCATTTTCTCCGGTTTGTCTCCAAGTACCACGTCCAAATCTTTCTGACATAGCAATGCTTCTAATTGCATTTTCCACCAGCTAAAGTCAGAACCGTTGAACTTCTCGATTACAACCTTGTCTTCAGCCATTACGACAAACAAGAGACAAATCTTTTATAGTACTTTTGTGTGACAGAACAGTACCCTTCAAAGTACCGAGATACCTTTAATACGATTAATAGAAATTAGTTTCTGATGTGGAAGATCAGACAAAACTGCAACCACAGAGCATACTTTAATTTCTAAAACCGAGACCTCCTCCAAAAAACCCGAAGCTCTGATACCAGTTGTTGGGAATCAGACAGGGTACACGCAGCGGAAACACTATCACACACACAAACTCACGAAAATAAAGCAAGAAGAACACAAGGATTTTACGTGGTTCGGATTCGGTGTCAATCCTACATCTACGGGCTACAACTAGATTTTATTTAACAATGAGATTACAAGAGATACACTCAATTCTTATAGGTATTGAGTTGTGGTGCAATTTTCCTTGAACATATGAAGGCTATTTATACATATGAGAATGTAATGTGAATGTAGAGTTGTGTTTCAACACATTCACCAACCTTTGAAAATTGTTTCACCAAACTTTGAAAAAACAACTTCAAAATGTTCACATTCACCTAACAATGTGATGGATCGTATGGTATTTTGAGGAACTCACTAAGCTTCGTGCTTACCCTTTCCCTATATAAACTATTGTTTCAGGTACATCAGGTACCATGGATGGCAAGGCATGACGTGTATACACTGTGCTGATTCATTGGAGGACTGTTTTTGAATTAATATTCCGCTATATTGAAATTTCGTTAACTTCTGTTAATCCTGGGGTGTTTTCATTAAACTTATAAGTTATGGAATTTTATGAAAATTAATTAAGTGGCTTTTCTTGTATTGAAGTTTTCGTTTAAAATTTTTTTAAATTTACCATAAATTTTGGGATGTTACAATGTTGGCTGTTTAGCTGATGAGAATGAAATCCAGGGGCGGGTCAGGATGACCCGAAAGCCAGATGGATCGGATTCAAGAAAAGGGTTTAGATGGGGAACTGTAGAAGGGAGCGTCTTAAGGTGAGTAGTTCGGGTAAATGAAGATTGTGGGGTGGGGTTAGCGGAGGTTGGCTAACCCATTATGGTCGCTTTGGATGTCATTTATAGACGGGGCATTTTGTGCGGTAATGAACGTAGAGGGGTGTCATGGATGCGTATGTTATTGGAGAGGATTATTGGTGATCTGGCCGGTAAGGAAGTGGGAATGGTTAAGTGGAGAGGTGATGATCGGTGGGAAGGTCGAGGCCACTCACCAAAAGACTTGTAGCTAATTTGGTCTCCGAAGATTTCTGAGGTGGAATTTGGAGGTATGCCTATATGGGTTCATCGCGGAAGTACTAAGGAACCCCTTAGGGTGTGGATAAAATCTAGGATGTCGTAGATCGAAGGAGCAGGAGTGCTCACTTTTAGTCTATTAAAGTATGTTGGTCAACTATTGGGGGATATTACAATGCGTTTTAAAGCCGAAGGAGAAGGAGTGCTCACAACGCGTTTTAAAGCCGTGAGGGCAGCAGATCCCATAAGAACTCTACAGTTAAGCGTGCCCGGGTGGGAGAAATCCCATGATGGGTGACCCCCTAGGAAGTTTTCACGCTCGGTGGCCCAAAGCAGACAATATTGTGATACGTACGAAAGGGGGATGATGTTAAGGCTCGGGAGAAGGTACCCCAATGTGGCGCTCTAGATGGTGATATCAGATAAGGAGGTATAGCTCACTTAGGAGTTTAGGAGAACGTTCGTAAAGTTTTCGACACTCAACTTTGTTGCAGTATTGTGCATCACCCTTAGAAGGATGGCTGAATGGAGAGATCATTGTAGACGCTTGAAGGAGTTTCTTCGGGATTACGTTCTTAGTTTGGTGGGAGTTGCAGTCTCCTATGTAACGTTGGTAGAATCCTTTATGATAATGGTTAGCACACGAGAAATGGTCTCTTGTGCAAGAAGTCATACGGGAGAAGGTATCAGGACTTCTGTGTGTTCGGGAAGAAATTGTAGTCCGTTTTTGAGCCGGAAGAATAATCATGATAATATGCAGTGTTAAGACTGAGCTTATCGGTCGGAGTTTTGACGTTAAGGTACCGAGGTACAGGAAAGTTGGACCCCGAGTGTACCGAATCATTGTTAGTGTAGTAAATGGAATCTATCGTTTAGTCAGGCTCGTTGCAACTTCTAGATTTCTTAGTTGAGGCTGTGCAATTCGACACGTTCTGTAGCAGAAATTACGAGGCGGCGGTCCGATCTTGAGTTTCAAGTTGGCGATTATGTTCTTCTTAAGGTGTCGCCTTGGAAGGGAGTTATTCGTTTTAGGAAGCGAGGAAAGCCTGGCCCTAGGTACGTTGGACCATGTCGAATCATCGCGCGAGTAGGTAAGGTAGCTTACCGGTTGGAGCTGCCCGAGCAGTTTAGCCAGATTCACGACACGTTCCACGTTTCGCAACTCAGGAAGTGTATTACCGATGAAACTACAATAGTACCTTTGGAGGATATGCAAGTAGACGAACGCCTGAATTACGTGGAGCGACCGATTGTCATCATTGAAAGGAAAATAAATACTTTACAAAATAAAACGATACGATTAGTTAAGGTGCAGTGGCAACATCGTAAAGGGTCCGAGTGGACTTGGGAACCGGAGGAGGAAATGCAGAGGCATTACCCGGAGTTGTTTACAGGCGCAGATTTCGGGGACGAAATACAGTCAAGTGGGGGAGAATTGTAAGACCCGTTCCGCCGAGGCGCGGCTCGGGCGGATCCGAGGAGCGGCTTTAGGAAGGATCTGGATTCGCGAATGAATTATACGCGCGGCGCAGCTCGGGAGGATCCGCGGCACGGTACGCTGCAGATATGAAAAACCCTAATTCGGATTTAAACGTCTATATAAATGGTCCCAGCCCTAGGGTTCGTGTTTTTGGAAGTTTTCTGGAGTAGAGGCGACTGGTTTCAGCAGAGGCTCTTCGGTTCCAAGGCTTTGAAGGTTTTGAGAGATTGGAAGAAGGGGATACAATGTGGGTGAAGGCTTTTAGCCGATCATGTGCATTCCTCCGTTTTCCAGAAGCTAGGTAAGAGGATCTACCTTGCTGATATTTCATTTTATCGCGTCATATGGTGTTATCCCTTGGTTAATAGTCTTAGATGACTTGTAATACTTAGGGTTTTGGACCATGGACATGCATGGAATTCCATGTCCATAAGAAAGTGACCTTAGGGTAGTTTCTGATCCCAGAAAGGGTGTAGAGAGGAACCCTAATCGATGGTTGTACTGGTTAAGAGCAAAAAGAGGATTTCAGACTATTATGAGTCCGCGACGCGGACAGGCTGTGTCGGCGACGCGGGTTCGAGTAAAACCCCGTAAGTGTAATGATAGTCCGCGACGCGTAAGGGAGAGGTTGCACCGCGGCGAGCGACTGTTTAACCAAAAGCTTACTTTCAACCCTTGTTTGTTAGAAAACGTTGGGTCTAACCTTTAGGCAAGTCTATAGGAGTTTGGTCAGTGCTTGACATGTTGTGTATGTGGGATTTAGGTGTGTGGACGAGCTAAGTTGGATATTAGAGAATATCTACAAGGTTACGGACCAGGTGAGTATCCTCACCTTACTATATGATGTTGCATGTTAGGCATCTTGTATGTTATTTACAGTTATATGATTTGCTCTATATCTGTGATTATTTGTGGTTGGGATCAGTACTGATGCGTGTCCCCTCGTAGCTGTTGTATGGCGAGTTGGACTATTGCCTTGTCCCATAGCTGTTGTATGATGGGCTGGGCCATAACCAGGAACCCATAGCTGTTGTATGATGGGTAGAACCACCCCGTGTCCATAGCTATTGTATGATGGACGCCCGTAGTTGTTTTATGGCGGGTAGGGTCGGGTCGTTCTCAAGGATGGGTTGTTTAATATGTGGGCATGTATGGTAATTTGTGGACTCACTAAGCTTTAAGCTTACCCGTTGATTTTATAACATTTCAGGTATTTCAAATGACAAAGGGAAGGGCAAGGCTTGACGGCAGCGCATCGCATACAAGAGATTTATTTTAATGAACTAGGTTATGATTTTCAAATATTCCGCTGTTGGTTTAATAAATATGCCGAACGATTTTACTTTTTGAAATAAAGATTTTGTTGGAACCTTGGTAATAAATGAAATTTTATAATTGTGGAATTGGGGCGTTACATTGTCTTTTGAAGCCACAACACACAGACTCGCCCGATCCTTTGTTTCTACTGGTGCCTAATCTCTATCAGTATTTGGCTAATCGAGACCTTCAAAAGTTTCACTAATCACTTACGCTAATACGAAATCGAACTAAGGGTAGCGCGACAACGGGGCGAGTTGGCGATTTAGTCTATCTGTCTGGCTTGTTGTTTTTGTTCTTGCAGTGAGGAAAAGCGATTCTAGGGAAGGGAAGGAAGCGAGGGAAAGCGCTTATATGGACGGGAAGGCAGCGAAGGAAGGAAATGCGGAAGGGAAGGCTGCGAAGGAGGGAAATGCGATTATGAATCTCTTCCGGTTAGGGGATACAAAGTCACACTAGGTTAGTTACCCGAAGACGCTAGTCATAGTGAATGATTCTCCCCCCTCCCCCCCCCCCCCCCCCCCACTAAGTGGGTGGGGAGAGAGAGACAACATAATCGAGGGAGTGCGTCTCGAGGAGGAGCACGATCTACAATAGGGTTAGTTTACTTCCGCCTTAAGGGGGTCAGGGGTAGTTTACTTCCCCCTTAAGGGGGTCAGGGGGTGGCAAGGCATGAGAGCAATAAAAACTAACTAGTTGTCCGGCTTAACATCTCCGATCGACAGTTAGAAGCTAGTTACCGTAAGGAAAGAGTGCTTAGAAAAAGCTGTTGTTGATGTGGTAGTTGTAGCTAGCTTGGCTTCTTATTATACGAAATAATGGTAGCTAAAACCAACCCGACATTTCCGACAGAAAATGAGATACGTGCTGACCTTTACTTGTAAACAGTGTAGCTAATGTATATATGTGTGTGTGATATGTTGTTGTTATTGTTGTAACCGCTGGTGGAGTAAATTGTTATATGTGAGTAACAATAGTCGTGTTTAATATACAGATTGACTGTATAAACAAAGTAGATGCTAGAGTGGTTGTGTTACAGAGTTTTTGAGTCGGATTGTACAGCCATGGGGGTTGTTGAGATGGAGTATGGTTAGTTGTGGAATGCGTTCATGCGAGTGTCCATGAATGAGTTTACGAGCAGTACCAGTTGTGTTACTTACTGTTGAGTTGGTGTTTATTAATATTTAGCTGGTGTTTTGTAAAGCTAATGTAATTGTAGGTTTCAGATATAAAGAGGAGATACATAATTGCTAATGAGATTAGCAAGAGCAATTATGAGAATGTGTAGAGAGATTTGTGGAGTGTGTTGGAAGATGTGGTTGATACTATATTTAGTATATCTATATACTAATACATCTTGTGTTGATGTCGAGCAGGGAGATTACTCACTAAGCTTTTTTTAAGCTTACACTTGAGTTGTATGTTGTTTTGCAGGTATTTGTAGTAGTGATAGGAGAATGCATGTGATAAAGAGATATGGACAACTTAGAGCCTGTACTTTACTCGTGTTAGATTTTATTTGTAATGTATGGTCTGTTTTGTAAGGACTTTTTTATGTAATTAATTATGTTGATAACATCTTGTGTCCATAGTTTGAGTACAAGTATGTCCATTTTGATGTGTTATTGTTTAAAAAAATTTAGATATACTTTGTATGAGAAACCGGACGTTAGATTTAAATAGCATGTAACAAAATGAATATGTAGTTGTTTCCTTATAGTGGACACGTGGTGAGCTTGACGAGTTAGTTGGTGTAAGGAATCTATATGTATATTATTTTTTGTGTTCTCTTACTTGGAGTGTACCTATTTTCAATAAAGTAACTTATATTTTTGTCTCTAAATGTAGCTTATTTTTTTTCATTTTTGTTCCAAAAAAATTATGTTGCAGTTTTTCTGCTTATTTTGAGGTTTTTGTCACGTTTTTTTCACATCTCCAAGTAAAACGACTATATTTTTTGGGCGAAAATTGAAAAACTCAGCTATAACCAAGAAGCAAAATATTTTATTTTACTAGAAATATAGACCAAATTACTACAAAACCTCATGTAAACACCAAAGTTATAAGAAAAAATTTTGGAACCAAAATTAAACAAATCAACAAATTCGAAATTTTTAATAACATTGCCCAACGTTCATATACATATCATTTAATAAGTTCGTCAGCAATAGATTCTTGTCAAAAGACATGCTTCAATGATCCTTTTTCACTTATTACATGCGTCTCTTACATTATTTTATTAAAAAACATGACCCGACCTTGGATTCTCATGGGATGGATGATTAATGTGAGATCAGTTCCTTATATGGTGCATAAAAGTTATAGTTACTGGATTCAACAGCAAGTAATTCATGCAATTGTTGCAATGGTTTCTACTTTAGTCATGGAAACTAATACACTCAAACGCAGAACCTTCAAATTTATTAAATCAAACTAAGTAGCATGATATCTACTCGATACATTTAAAAGGTATATTGAGAGATTCAACTCTTCCAAAGCTTCGATCTCATTATTAATCAATCCACCATCTCATTCTACATCTAACAATGGCGTATTCTATCTACAGCCCCACATCAATAATAATTTGGAAAACACTTGCAGTTTCTGCATCACTCCTCATCGTCATTGTCCTTTTATCGTTCTCTAACCAACCCAATTCTCTCGGGACAGACTTCTTTCATGTTACAACACACCAGTCCTCATTGCCACCTGACACCACTAACGTTTCCCACCTTGTTTTTGGACTTCTGGGATCGGTCAAGACATGGCACTATCGAAAACCCTACATTGAGTCATGGTGGCGACCTAACATCACCCGCGGTTACCTCTACCTAGACAGGAATCCCACAGACGATCTTTTACCATGGTCAGGAGATTATCCTCCTTTTCGTATTTCTGATGATAACACAAGGTTATTGAAAGAAACAAAGCATGTTTCAGCACTCATGGTGCGGATGGTGCATGCGGTGATTGAGGTTTTTAGGGAAGAGAAAGAAGGGGTACGATGGTACATTATGGCAGATGACGACACGATCTTCTTTGTTGACAATTTGGCGGACGAATTGTCAAAATATGATCATACTAAGTACATATACATCGGATGTCATTCAGAATGTGTAATGTCAAATCAAATTTTCTCGTATGATATGGGGTTTGGCGGAGCGGGACTTATAATGAGTTATCCTTTGGCGAAGATGGTACAAAAAAATATAGAGGACTGTTTCAAAAGATATCCATATTTGAATAGTGCCGATCTAATTTTGA